>JAARMF010002747.1:0-24876 GCA_022844705.1 Toxascaris leonina
AGATAGATATAATATATGTGCCGGCGAATATGAGTGGCAGTGGATTCAAAGGCGATGTGTCCACATAGTCAGTTGAATAGTGCTAAGTGCCTTGCCGTTAAAGTCGTTGTTATCACCCGCATTTTTTGTTTTTCATGTTGTATTGAGGTTCCTTATTAATTCTTGCGCATTTCGTTCCATTATTTCTGCCATTTTCAGTGCAAGTTCAATGGAAAGGGCACTGCAATTCGAGAAGGTGACCAACGAGTTTTTCTTGCTGGTCAAGGATTATCTGCGCAGGTACTATCGACCGGATAGCAACGAGGTCACTTGTTGTTTTCTGTCATCTATTATCTTCACTCACCTGTCGTTTGTGAACATCTTTCAGCTTTTAAAATGACTATTGAGTATTGATGACGATTTTTTCGCCTAAAGTGTGCAATTTTCGGTTAGGAGTAAGCGTGTTCCGACAGTTTCTGCAAATGTTTAAATGTTGCTGCGTTGTGTTGACTTCGTGATAATTTCTTGTTTCTTTCTTTTTTGTGTTCCATTTCTTTTCTCCGGAAAGTATTTGGCCACAAGCAAACGTCCCAACGAGTGCCTATCCCGAATTTTTGAGTGCCTTGAAGCGTAAAAACGGATGCGTCAAAAAGGATTTCTCAAAGACCGGAGCCAAACTCTGGTATGGGCATTTCGGGATTCAAGAACCGGAGGTAGAAGCCCTGTGCAACCCTGAAATGTGCCAGTGAAAAGAAGATCGTCATCAAAACACTCATGAACCGCGCAAAATTTTTTTCCAGAAGAGTTGTTGAGGAGGTTGTGAAAGAGAAGAGCTGTTGCTAACATGCATCATAAATAAACATCAATGCCTTAATGCCATCCTTCATGACAACCAGCTTTATCCAAGTGAGAGCACTGCGAACCTCAGGACTTTCGTTTGCAAGATTTTACTCTCATACGAGAGCGCCACCTGCAGATGCTTCATTAAAATAGTGGATCGGTTGTTATTGCATTCATATCCTAATGCTACTTTACAATGTTCTAACAGTGTAAATTCGTAGCCTCACCATGTTTGTTCGTTGCACTGGTTGACAGGTGATGGTGCTCAGTGTAAAAGTGGTTGTTCTGGATTTCAGTGCCTGAGGACCACCTCTGATTTTCTCGCCCATTAAATCCACCACCTGTACTAAAGAAACATTCACACTGAAGATTGCTTGAGATGTGCGTTTTTGATTTTTGGGACGTTTTATATTAATTAGTGCGGAGGTCAAAGTGCTCGGTTTTCCAAACTCACACTTATACGGAAAAAAAATTCGAGGTGAACTTGTTGGTGGCAGTATCTGCATATGCGTTATTTTCAGGGCTATCAGAAGTATGGCCAGCGTGAGTTGCAGCTTATGGATGAATTCTTCAAGATCAAGTCGGAGGTGAATGCAGCCCTATGCGATTCTGTCGATACGCGCACTGTGATCGAGAAAATTCGAGAATTGATCGGCCTTGGGAACGCCTATATTGTTGAGATGGTATCTCTTTTTTTCTGTCGCAGTTTGTGCACAGATTGGTTCGCGGCCTTTCCATCAGTGGCTCAGTGGCGGATTGGAGTAGAGTAGCCAATAGCATCGTGATTTCAAAAAGGATGGCGGCAGGAATTCCGGTCCGTTTACATTTCTACTTTCAGAACAGTAGAAATGCTGTCACTGGTCGTTCGACTTCGTGAACAATCGCATTGTTCCGTATCAAGATTACACTGTTTCCTTACATATTTTTTGTCAGCTGAAGGATGTAAATGTTTCACGGTGATGGCTTTGTTATCGGATTTTGTTAACGTCTTTCTATTATCGTCTTTAGCCTTTTCGTACGAATTATAGCCGCCCATCCGGTTTTTGTGAAATGTTGGCAATTTCATGAGGCAGTATCAAATGGAGGTGTGTTGACGTGACTCTATATTATTTACAGGAGAGGCAAGGCGCAATCCCGAACTGTCTGTTGCTGAGGAACATTGCTGCATATATGACATGGCTATTGAAAATATTTGGGGCCATTCCTCAGAATATCGAGATAGGCTTCCCCATTGTATCGAGGTGAACAATTATTATATGCATTGAAATATTGTGCAATTTGAAGCTGCAACTGAGCATTAATTAAGAGTTGCTATGCCGCTTCAATTATGCGAATTTGTAATCGAATGTGGAGTGTCGAAATCCTCCAGTATTTGGAAATAGTTAATTGGTTGTGCGATCAGTTGTATCATGGCTTCGCTGTTTAGGAGACCGCAGTGTCCGCCTCTGTGCTACGAAGGCAGTGTGGTTTTTTATTCCCTGACAGGGTAGTCTGAGCCGTAGCAACATTTTCATTGTGAGTAGTGAGGATATTGGTCGAAAACCCGCATATCGGAGTAAAGTGGTTTTTTTTTTATTGCAATTGCGCCTACAGCTTCTGTTTGCCGACGCGTGAAAATTACAGCGGTACCTCCTGCTTGAGAGATGCGAGTACGTCGGCCGAAGCTGTTCTCATGCCTTATTTGTTGGCACTTGCGGACTTCCGTGAAAAAGTTCGAAATATTGCTCGTGAGCACAAAATCGTCGGCATTCTTCAGGTTAGTCATCCGTCTGTGATTGCAGCACATTTATTTGGAAGATGCCACAAAGCTTTCAAGAAGTTCTTTCGTTATTCATGATTTTCACTGTTCGTTTAGACCCTTCTCGAGAAGTGTTGAGAGGAGAGGGACAGAAGGCTGTCAGTGAAGAGAGCGTCTGGCTGAGTACTTGCAGGCGCGTAATGTTTGTTATTTACCTTTTACATCGTGCATATTATCGAACGCTTAGACTGATGATATATTTCGGTGTATTGCCATGCTCAATTATTTTGTCGGTTTGTATAGATGAATTCTGCGAAATACCTTCGGAAATCGGGCCGAACGTCATCTGATTAAATAACACCTTCGCAGTGGCAGTGTTAATGATTTGAGAAGTTTATCAAACTGCTACGGCCATGTACCGCACATATCGAATTTTATGTACAATTTCTACCTATACCTCCGGTCTATGAATAGTTTCCAGTGTTTTGTGTTTTATTGCATTGTCCAAGGGATGGCTGTTGCGACACAACCTATTCGCTCGTTAATAGGGTGGTTACTTGCAGGAATGCGATCGCCTGCGGGACGAAGTGTTGCCGGAATTGGGAGTTCGACTTGAGGATCGCGCTTCACAGACTTGTGTTAAACTTGTCGACAGAGAGACACTGCTGAGAGAACAGCAGCAGAAGAAGGCCCTAGAAGCGGCTAAACAGCTTGTGAGCATTTCTTTTCTTATTTTCTTTTCTTCTTTAAAAAAAACTCGGTTCCTTGCAATCTTCGCTCACACTGATTACAACTTTGTTCAAACTCCTGAAATCGTGTACGTGCCGCCAAAAAATATTTCGCTATCATTGGGAAGTGTTCAGAAGTTGGTAAACGGAGCTGATATTAGTTGTATTGTTGCCAGCAGTCCATATAGATAACGATATGTGTTTGCGATGCTGCTTTAACATTTTTTCGTCAATTGAATTCCTAGCAAACTCAGTTATGTGCTGCGCCTACCTCTGGGTTCTTACAACCACGAATTAGTCACTGTGGAAACATTTCATTCTTTTGTGTGAGCGGTGGTCATAGTTTTGAGCTCTTGCAGGAGAAGGAACGTAAACAGAAAGAAAAGGAGGAGAGGGAGGCGGCAAAGCGAATTCCTCCGTGGGAGATGTTCAAGAGAGGTGACGAGGCTAGTAAATATTCGAAATACGATGAAAAAGGCATTCCAACACACAGTGCAGATGGTGAAGAAATTTCCAAGAAACAGAGGAAGAGACTCGAGAAGCTTTATGAGACTCAGCAAAAGAACTATCAACAGGTGGGCATCGACGATTCGTTTTCTTAATTTTTAATGTCGCAGCTAGCTGTTTTTTCGGTGATAAATGATAAGAGGAGAGAGTTAGAGGTATGAAGCGGCTCGCAAGCAGCGAATTCTGCTGTGTCAGTTTCAACTGCAACTGCGAAAATCGCTGAAAATATTTTTGAACTAAATGCTGATAATTTTTCCTCATCTTTCTTGTAAGTTCCACGACAGTGTTTTTCGCTGTTCTCAGTTTGGAGATTAACAGGCTAAAAAAAACAGCGACCAATTCATAGGCTCTAAGTCATATTTGTTGAGGCAGTTCGAATGGCATTGCCTTTTTTGCTCTGTGATTTTTTTCTTGTGAGCCTTCTAGAAAGCAAGTCATCAATTCGATACACAAGCATTTGAGATAGTACCCCTTCTGCCTCATCGGCCATACAGGAATGAAAGGAATTAACGCAAATGAATCCCGCTGACTTTCAGCTTGTGGAAATATTTGTAAAAGTTTTACGGTCTATAGGTGTGTCATATCTATGCCATATCGAATTCGGCTTCACATTTGTTTTTCTCGTTTTCTAGTCATTCAGCGTCAGCTGGAGGGTTTCCGCATTGCGCACATTTCGAGCGCAGTCACAGGCACAGTGGTGAAGTTTCAAGCATGCAATTTCATCAGAAGATATCCTTGTTGAGTAACTGTTTCTTGATACCTTAAATGCCCGGAACGGCTGCGATTTCATCAGTTTCGTCGCTGTTCACATCGGTTGGTAATTTTTCCATCTTTCGCGATCCTGAACTCGCCGCATCCAAGCAACGCCATGTAGACGTCGCAACGGAACTTTTCATCTTGTTGGCGGTCTGCCGCGTTCTTCCTTTCCATATTGCTGTGACCAGCAGTACATCGCCTGTAGCCGGCATGCTGGCGACATAGGTTTCGGTTATTCGGAGTTTCCTTCTCCTAACCTTCCTTTTTCCACGAAGTACCTACATGACAGCAGGGGCTGCGATCTTTTTCGACTGATCGTGCTCGCTGTGATGCGAAACCGTCATTGGATAATGTGACCATTTTTAAATGTTGGCATACCACCGCCAACCCCAGTCACACCCTGATGAATTTCGCCATCGGTTGGTCCGCGCTGCTTATTCAGCATATTCACAAGCAACCGTCATATCTGACGGCCGTTCCACGGCCCTTCATCTCATCGAGCTGAGCGAAGGGAAACACGACCGCTCAACAGCCGTCCAAGCGGCGAGGTTTGTTGATGAAAATAGGAATAATGTGAGCCTTTGTTTGATGCAGATGGCATCGGGGGTTACAGCCGTTCGATTTTTATTTCATTTTCAGGCGATCGATTCCCTCGAAAATGGCTCTTTATCTGAAGGTGGCTCTGCAGTACACTAAGTAAAGCTCGGTGCTCTCACCAGCCAGCTTCCGCTCACGCTGCACAGACTTTCAGTTCTTCTTGAGCGCAACCCTCCTTGTCGTTTCATTTATTTCTTTGGTCAGTTTGATGGGTTGTAATATCCGATCTCCATTTACAGCTAGGTAAATTGATGGGGGAGAAAGGAGAGTGAAGGGGAGAGGGTGGGAGGATGGAGCAGAAGGGAACTAGGAGAAGTTGCGTCAACTTGAATTTGAGGAACTGCAACAAGAGTGAGCGATTTTGTGGGTTTTTTGACCACACAGGTTTGCGGAGGTCTTCAACGACAAATATGTAACAACAGAAGTATTTTTTGACGTGCATCAAGGAGCATCATTCATCCGTCGGAACGCTTTGGTTGAACTGCCTTGCTCATCACTGTTTACGGGTTTCACAGACCACCAAGCAGTTCGAGAACGAGAGGTACTGCGTGTGATGGTGCGGAAGTGATGAGAGTTGTTTATGAGACGAGTGCTTTATTTGTGTTTTTGTTCGTTATTCGTTCTCTTTCGGTTTAATGCCTCTCTTCTTATACGGTTTTTTCACTGATTGTTTCTCTCGGTCGTCTGAAGGGGTATTAATTTTATTGTTGTTTGCTACGCACATCATAATCTCTTCAGTTTCATTGTTCCAAATTTCATCATCCGTTTGGCGGTTATCAGCTGTGAGTTTTTTTCCTCTCAACTGGTTTTTTCTAAACAGTTTCAAGAGGTGTTTAAAGAAACAAGCGCTTGGGATGGTAGATGATGAGCAGTTCTTATTATCGGATCTTCTCTCCAAAATTGCCCGTCGAACGGTAGCCTTATCGCTTTATTAATTTCCTCTTGATGTTTCATTTTGGGAGGGGAAGACAGCAACTCAGTGTTGCTGCATCACCTAATCCCTCGAGAACTTTCCTCTGATGTCAGGCCCACCGGAAATCCCATTTTATGTCGCTACGTCTGTGATGAAATTGTTTCTTCTTTGTTATTCTTTCCTTGGTTTGATTGAGAGTGCCATGGTTTTTCGTTGATTTTAGAAGTGGGGAGGGGAGGGGGGATGGGGCGTCGAATTTTGACGAAGCATCATATGCTTTCCAAATATCAGCTGCATGGATTTTCTCTCCCAGAATCATTTTAATTTTGCAGCTATACTTTCCGGACTTGCCACAATTCTTTACAAAAGCACATCTACTTTAAATGGGTGGACATCTGTGTCGGATTTCTATTGATGAAGTGGTGGTTACTACATTGGTTCAGATGGTGCTGCTTACTGTCGTATTTAGAGTGGCAAGAGAATAGGACTTTATGGATCCCGCGTTGGTTTCGAGTTTATTTATTGCCTTTGAAGTTGTTCTCAGTCTCTCAGCTAGTGTCGTATGTAAACACAAATTACAGTCGCTCGAATCACAAGTGATTTTCGAAGGGCTCGTTGTAACATTGTTTTTATCAAACGCAATGCTCGTTGTTGTTGATATGGTTGCGTGGTGGACATGATCGTTTATCGAAGGGTTGTAGTAAAAGTTTTATTGCGCTTTACTTGCAGAGTTAAATCGGACGCAGCACGAGTGGTAAGAGCCACAAAAGGCTACGAGCTTGCGTGTTTATGACTGTCAGCTGCTTCCTTGGAAAGGAGATATAGTAGTATTGCTTGGGAGGAGATAACAGATCCCATTGTGGAGTTTCTGATTCCGGCGAGGGATGTGGTTAGACTGTGCCCGTACGAGATGAAGTGGTTAGACTGCGCTGAGAAAGTGACTGAAATTTGGATAAAACGCAGGCAGAACTTGCTAACTTTCTTTGCTACTCACAAGTTTATTGCACGTATCATCGGCAACGGACAACCGAAGAAGGTTGTTTGGAACGTACAACAAAGAGACGAAGAAAGAGCGGACAAACGCAAAATGACGGTGGGAAATGAAATACCTCTCAGAAAGTTAAATTTTCAGTTGTGGAGTTTGAATGACTTCAAAAGTTTCTTTGCGAAGTGGTGCATATCAAGCACAAAGCAGTTTTACGTGACGATCGTTTTCGTTGCAGTAGCGAGTGCTTCGAGCCATAATGAAGGTTTATTTTAGGTGGGCTGGGATGAATTAACAAACTATGTAATGACTCACCTTCGAAGGCGGCCATTAAGAGAACGGCCACAAAGACTGCACCAGCTGAGGCATGTGGTGTGCTGGTTTCTTTGGGGCATCAGACGTTAACGACGTCTTTGAAATTGATGGGTCGACTAGCTGCGATGCGGATCGTGACCATCATATTTCGCAGTCTAACCGCAGCTATTGGGGTGAGGCCAGCCACTGAACGGGTGGGTGGAGTGTTGACGTAATTGCAGTGATGTGACTTGAGAACGGAGTTTTCCAGATGCATATGAGAGGGAGGCTTTGGGCGAGTCAGTTGTTCATTTTGCGGAACCATAAGGCGAAAACCGATACCCACACTATTTGGGAGGAATGAGGGAGTAATGAGAAAGTGGAGCAACAAAGACCGTGGCGGAAGTCGTGGTACAAATGATCGATTATTCCTATCCGTCATATGAGGTGTCAACAAGGCTTACTAGTGGTTTTCGTCCTTCATGCAAAAATGCCTAGAAGTGACAGCAGCAGTAGATCGTACGATCTTGCCAACGTGTGGGGAATTGAGGGAGGGTCATGTGAACCGTCAAAGCACTGCACCGACCTCACAGGAAGCTACACCACTCTGCTGCATCAGTACCTCATAGTTGAGAGGTCGATGAGTGCATGCCCACATATTCACATCTTGAATGACACTGAAATCGTTTACAGTGCAGTGCAGTCGTCTTCATCGCGCATCAATGGAAAAAGCGTTCGCTCCAGTTCCTTCATGGGGATGGTGCATTAAGTATGCAGCGTTGTGTGTTTGGATCGCATCTCTGATACTCCATTGATTTTTAATGAGTGGTGACACTATGGATGGAGTCATCCTTGCATAAAGATGCCATGGCGAACTTGCTAGTCGACGTTTCTACCACGTGGCTCGTTAAGCTGGAGCATCCCGTTAGGTCACAGAATCCTACCAATCTTTCAAAAACCTGAACTCTGCGGTCACAGATGCCAGCAAGTCATGCATCAGTTGTTAAGCCGTCGTCGTTAAACTTTGGCGTAAGAAACCTATCGGTCAACGGCGTGCAGCAACTTCTGGCAATCCCACATTACCACTGTTCTCACCTCTCGCCCTGTTCTCCGTTGTCATCGTGTGAGCTTTGAAACAAAGTACTCCTTTCAAGAAGCAGGAAGTACAGATGCGCGGCTTTCAAGGTTGAGACATGAGTAGTATACAACGATGACGGAGGCTGCATTCCCCAAACGTGAAGCTTCAATAAAGGAAAGCATTGTAGTGCACAGGTCGACCTCTGAAAATGTTTTTATGCAAGTGATGTTCCAGTATTGCATGAGACGAACAAGAAGACAAATTATCTGCAGCTGACACTTCCAGATGACTTCGTCTTCGGATGAGCATTTGGAATATGTAAGTCCCTTGTAAACATAAAAGCGTTGCTCATCGCATATTTATTATCCTATCATTTACTCTATCCTATCATTATCCATTTACTCTATGATAGAAAGATATGCGAAGACACTCGCATATCTTTCTGTCATAATCGTCGAAGCGTTATCACTTAACACTGATATTGCGCACTGACCGGTCGGGTGTGTGGATTTTTCGAGACAACATTGATATTTACATGGGGTAAGTAATGCTTGGTTCTGTGCTCTATATAAACGATGTGAATGGTTTTGTTTTTGGTCAGTTCACTAGCAGTGTAGATGGCAAATCTGATACGCATTTTGGCATCGACCAAAGCATTGAAAGATATAAGGCAGTCGGAACAGTTAAGATGGTCGAGTGCAGTGCAATTTTAACCTACGAGCAAAAAAAGCGCATCAAACCGTTTCGGATAATGAAAAATAGCAGAAAGAGTAGTATTTCGCATAGCTGATACTACGGCAACGTTACCGCTTACCGCTTCAAGTCTGGCTAGTGAAGTGCACTACAACAGTGAAGGCCTGAAAGTATTTGCTTGAGAGTCGAAAGTATCCAACAATATGTCTCGCAAATTAAACCACCGCGAAACTTGTCCAAAGAACTTCTTCATTGCGCTCAACTTAAATGCTCGCAGTTTCGCTTTCGGTTTGAGTTGCTTCAAAGTTAGCGTGCTTTTAAATTTCGTGCTTCAAACTTTACTGAAATTTATTGCGAAATTAGTTTAAACATGGGCATACAGAAAGATGCATAAAACAGACGGAAGACCGCATTCAAAATGCACTTCGCGTTGTGATTCAAGGATGCATAAAAGTCACGCACTGAATGTTTGTTTTATTTGCTTTGCTCCAGTCAACAAAGGATTCATCATGAATAAATGTCTTTTTATATCTTTTCCACTTCCACCTAGATGAAGTTGTAAGGTGGAGTGACGATGAGGGCTTAGACTCGTCTCCTGCACATCGGATGCTGACGAGTCGATTCACCGTTGTTGCGCCCAAGATGCGAATCCGGATTGGCTCCACTGCCGTCGTTCTGATGGAGATGCTGGTCGAAATTCCTCAGTAGGATGGAGTCCGAGAGTCTGATTTGCAGTTAAGACTAACGAGAGGGAGGATGTAGTTTACAAGAGGGGCGGTAATGAAAGCGTTGTGAAGATAACGCACGGAAGCTGGTGACTGAAATGAGGAGTGGAGGCGAGGAAGGGAGGAGACAAGTAATTTTACGCCTATTTTCTGTGCCACCAAAGACCCTTCCTGCAAGCGCCTTCCCTTTCGGAATACCCGCATTGTTTCTCAGCTGCTCGCGGATATTATCTTTCTGCCCCATCCCCTTCTCTGTGAAGCGTGAGACGAGTATTGCTTGGCAGTAAACATAAATAATGCGATAAATGAAGGATAGGTGGCACCAAGGGTGGAAACGTCAAACATTGCACGTAACATTGCTCAGTGGTATAGTTTGGCTGCCGGTGGGAGTGCTGCATGAAAATATTACATCTTTTATACGATTCGAAATGTGTGATAAATAAGGTGGTTGACAAATTGTAATACAACTTGCATTTTACATAGGAAGTTGGACGAGATGCACATTTCAGTGAAGATCTGTCGAAACTGCTAACTGAAGTAATACACTCGTAGACATCATTGAACAGTATGGGTCAACAGATCAGCAAAAGGTGCACGGATACTGCAGTGAGCAATCACCCAGCGTGCACTAAATCATGCTTCCATTCAAAAAAGCGCTCTTTTTCATGAACGCAAATCGTGCACGCAACCGTTTACAGATCACTGCAATCGTTACCACTAAAAACCAACGAATTGGTGCTGATCGGATGTGCCATTCTTATCGTTATGGTCGCTTTCTTTATCATCCTAATAACATGCTGCCTACAACGCGCTGCGTCTCGTAGAGCTCGACGAATGGTAATTATATGTTCATTTATGGTCAGCCCCCTTAAATCGTTAATACGGAATTCGAGAGGATCGCTCATCCACATTGCTACTCAAGTGTTCGAGGATTTGCCAGAGATCAGAGGGACAGGAGTACTACTGTGTTATACATGATTTCGACTACCTGCAAGAATTATAGGTACAATGCCTGCGTAGCAATGATGGCATGGGAGGTCATGAATGCGATATCTAAGTTCGGATTGAGGCTGTAATTTCGAGCAGCTCATCTTCAAAAACAGCTTGCCGAAGCCTGAGAATAGCGTTACTAATGAATGAATGAACGAATTTATTTGCATACGACTTGGAAGTATTTATGCAGACATATAAAAGATTGCGATGTGATCGATTTGCAAGCGGTTACTGATGTTTACGTTTGAAAAGCGAAACACAAATGTAGCTATTCAAACAGCAGCACTATACTCATATTAGTGTAGAAACTGCAAAATGATGAGTGAGGTCGGATGAGGATTAGTGTTTCACTGCTCACTATGTGATTTTAGTAGAATGAGGCGTGTGGTCTTCCACTGAAGCAAACTATGTACGATAATTTTTTATGAAATTGTGGCAGTTTAGCGTACCTGACACAAGCGCACTTGGCTGTCGAACCACTAGGAAAAAGGGTTTCTGTGGAAACTGTTTACGCTCTCATCTACTTGTTTTACATCTGAAAGTCGTTTATTTCATTCACTTATGTTGCTATGTTCTGGCAAGAAAGAAAGGGAACATTGGGAGGGGGGGGGGGGGAGGAGGGGGGGGAGGAGGGAGTAGTAGGGAAATGAGGAGAGTGAGATAGCGACTCGTTATCTCGGAATATCTCCTTATTGATGAATTCCAAGTAGCAGAAGAATATGCGGAATCGGCGTTCAAATGGGAAATCGATTCCATACGTTACGTCTCAGTGATCAACCAAGTTAACAACATCCGAGTTTAGGCGATATTGGATAATACCTGTTGGTTAGCATCTGAATTGATAGCATCTGAATACAGTAGATGTGGAACAGCGGCGATAAAATTACAATTGTTCATTAAGTTGTTACAAATCAAAGCAATAAATTTCATTGTTTTATGTTCATTACAGGAGGCGATGAAGGAACTGCAGGAGCAGATGCGCAAAGCAGTATGTTCGTTTTTCACTTAGCACTGCAGCAGTGTTCGTTGGAAATTTGTTTGCCAGTTATTCTTCTGATTGAATGATTTTGATTAGTAGAAATGGTTTTCTTGTTGCAAATCGAGAAGAAACTTGGTCATGTGATGACACTTCGTCAGCACTGCTTGCGTTCCTTTTTTCTTGAGTCAATGTAGAATTTGCAGCAAAATATCGATTAGTAGACTTTCTTAAATGAAGTTGACCTTTCGGACTCAAGAAAAGTGGAATATCTGAGCGATTAGTTGATTGCAACTCCATTTCAGCTTAACATCCGGCATGAAAAGTAGGATGCCACTTTTGATTGAAGACTTCATCACTTGAGCAAAAGCCTTTCAATGTCTAAGAGAGAAATCTAACACCACCCTCCCTCTCAGTGACAGCTTCTGATTCAGATAAAAGAGTCCTTCTTCGAGAACTCTGTCCGATAGAGAGTCCGAGGTTTGTGTTCAACAAAAAGGACATTTTTTACATACGCCTCGCAACAGTCAAATACGCAAAACCAATAGGAAATAACTTTCAATTTTACTTTGCCCGATGAATCACTAATGGCACCCGTCATTCCAACAATTTGTCTTTGGGAATATATAAGACTCTGTCAGACGAAGTTTGTCCCTTGGACTCAAGTGGTTGTGTGCCCTGTAAAAATGACGATGACACACTCCTATCAGATGAATCGAACCGGGAATACAACTTTTCGGCACATTAATGTCAGTGTCACGGCACCCTCTCAAAGTCGAGTATTACCGTCGTTTGAGGTGCCAGACCTGTGCATCAAGTTCGTTCGAGTAAAGTCTAATGCAATAACATAATAACTAATTTGCGCAGTATACCTGGCTAGCAGCAGTAAGGTATGCACCTTTGAGTTAGGACGACGACAAAGGTATAGCCGAAGGAAACGTATGTGGGTGATTACAGATATGAAGTTGCTCACACCCACGTAACGTTCTCGACAACCAAGTGATGGAGTTGAGTAATGAGGCTAGCCCTGAGCTTTTGCAAACATGGCACACCTTCGGAATATGTGGGAATAACTTAACATTTAAAACAAAATGATAAATACAACCATTGTTGTGCAGTTGGATCCTTCATTTATTTGAATTCGTTTCATAAGCGAGGTTTATGTCACTTGGGGGTGGTGAGACTGAAGTGATTTGGCTTTTGCTGTAAACATTCTTCTGTTGCCATATTTTTTAGAACGAATTTTTCTGTCATTTTGCAGTTTTCACAAGTTTTTTTCGATCTCTTATTGTGCATGAACTATCGGCTGCAAGAAAGCTCATTATAGGCGTTTGCGTTATTGGTTTTCGAAGGTGCTCAATGGGTCGGTTTGGCAGACTAATTGTTCCTCATACGAGCTACCTTTTCTTTTCCCCATTTACTGCGTTATAAAATGATTTACCTCAAGAGCACTTGAAAAGAATGTTCCTGAAATGCGAATATTTAACAAATCATTATTGCAAGGCGAGATTTTCATTCTAGTTCATTATTGTTTATTCGGAAGTATTTGCATAACCAAAGAATTAAATAAGTGAACAGCCTGTTTATTTCCCTTCGGTTTAGGTTGGCTGGAGAATATCGGACCTCCTGGAAAGGGGCTGTAGGATGAAAAGTTGACGTCGTGAGCGCCCATAATTCCTGGATTCAGCCTCTTTGTAACTTGGGAGCATTTCTAATTCTTCCAGAGCAACTCGTTGTTACCTCCTCGGGCTTAACTTTGTATTAAATGTCTTCCATAATCCAGTCATTCCTGAACTAATAAATAATAATGTTAACGATAATGTGCTGCAGGTTGTGGAGCGAGAAGTGATCATAGCACTTCCAGAGGAAATGCTGACTACCAGAAACGAAAGCTTAAATGACGATGAATCTGATGAAAGCCCGCCTGCAGGCGACAGAAATCAAAACAATCCTAGTTACACGGGCTCCATGAGAGGTATGGAGGCCTCCATAACTGCTAGCTGCTGGCAAGATCCATGCATTCACTTGATTTTGCATGCGTTGTACTTTCTTAAAAGAGTCAAATAGTCTATAGGCATTGCGCATTTCACGACAGCTCTTGGGCGGCGAACTCAGTATGGTGGCGGACCGCTCAAAAAATGCGTTTGTCATTTCCGATGAATGAGTGAAATGCATTGACCAAGAATACGATGGTTTTATTGGCTACTTCAATGGTTGGTGATTAAAATGAAGTATGAGAGGGTACCTTCAGGTTTGATGATATTTGTGAAGTGAAGTGGGAGTTGACGTGCATGCGAGTGTATTTAGCAATTCATGAATGCAGAATGCACAGCTCAACAGTTAAATCTCAGAAGTGATTTCTCGCACTCGTGCTGAGATCAGTTATCATCAGCTTTACTTTCTTTACGTCGCATTAACTGCCACATTGGAGTACCGAATAATACAAGGGCATAAGCACGCTTCATGTGCAGTAAGGAAGCGAAGGAGAAGCGATCGTTATCGTGCATTATTGATCGAAGGGGTCCATGCATTTGGCCTTCATTGCTTCATCGTAGAGGTGCTAGTCCTAACTGTATTAATGCGTCGTTAAATTACTTTTCAGGCTACTAGTGAAGTGACACTAATGAATTAGACAAGTCAAGCGAAGAACAGCGAGTTATACATTTCCCTGATGCTTCTGCTACTGTCATAAGCAGATGAAGCTCATCTCATCGTCTTCTCCTTCGCCATGCCGATTATAATAGTGTTCATATGTGAATGTCGGTTGCCAGCAATAAATGCACTGCCTTTCGTTGCTCACGTTCTATTAGGTGTCCGCTGAAATGGAAACTTCGTTACTAGTCCAATTCACCACTATGGATCATCAAACGAGAATACAGTGAGTATGATTTGGTAAGTATTCGCGTTGTTTTAGATAATAAGCACGGCTGAATGCATGCACCTCACATGAATTTGCCACATCGGAAAAAGACGGGAACTTGCACTCTGCCACAAATTGCACACATTCATGCCACCTCTTCGTTAATCTTATTGTTTCAAGTGCGGTGAGAGAGTAAAAAGAATGTAACGATGTCACATGCAATTGCCAAGACCACTCTCTGGTCATTCTCCGCTCATCAGCCGAGGGAATCTGCGATGGTGTAAGTTTACTACTGTTCTCACTGGGCTAACCCAAAACTGTGCAGCTGGAATCGGTGAATGCTTGGTATCCAGCAGCGTTTTCGATAACGGTTCAGCGCGAACTGACGTGCGGGAGTTTCTTTGTTTCATATCAGCCAGACGCCAGATGCACTGCACTCCAGAGAGAGGGTCCTTCATGTGCAAACAATTTGTTTTGCAACTGTTTGCCTGAATGACGCAATGCCGAACGGCTGCAGATAAGAAAGAGCAAAGATCACTGCGAAACAGACCTTTGATGCGTGCACTGCTCGCTTGCGGCATTGGCAATACACCGGAGTTGGTGCGGTTGTTCGTGCACGTGCGAACGAACTATTGCCCATTTATCATCCCTCTCTTTTTGCGTTACGGCGGGGTGGCGGTCGCGGCAGTTAAATCCAGCATCGGGCCCCGGTTACTTATGGTTCACACTCACCGTCGCCAGCCAAGTTTGCTGTCATCTCTAAGGCCGGCTATGTATGCGGCAGCTACTGAATGCTTGTCCACGTCCATCTTCATTTCCTTTGCGAACCATTGCTCTAGGTGAAGTGCGCGTGTTTGTTGTTCCCTAAATCTCGTATTGAATCATCAGGCAGAATTCGTATTTTGTTTACAAAAACACTCACTCTAATCAGCGCTAATGCACTGGGTTGCACCTCACAGGTGTATGGAGGGTTTGTGCGAATTTCAAGTGACTCGGAAGTAATGATCTCCATTGTACTTCGCCATCGACGGAGAGTGCTGACTTCGATTTATCCCTATTTGCTGTCGACAGCATTAAGGAATCCTTCGTAGCTGCAACGTGGCACTGAGTTTATATTGTATTTGCAAGCGTTTATATTGTTGTAGAGTCCATAATGTTGGTAATAGTTTTGGCCAGAGAATTTTGCTTGTGGAGTGCGCAGTGTTGGTATATCATCCACTCGAAAACGCCAGATGTGAATCCAGTTGGAGTATAATGTGTGATCCGCTTCAAACAATTCTGTTGACACATTGGCACGATCAATGGAGCGAACTGCATCCATCCGATGGGTTAGGAACTCTTTCACGATAAATGAATAAACGTATAATCAAGTGGCATGGAAAGGGAGCACTTCACATCGTCAGGGTTAATGTAGGATTAATTCATCCGAATTGTATTTCAACTTCTTACAATCTTCTCCTCTACACGCCTCCAACGATGATGACGTCATCCAGTCGGTTCTGTTTTATTCGTTTTTCATTCAGCAATTCCAAATATAGTTCCAGCGAAAAGGAGCCAATATGTAATTCAATGTCACGTGCAAAAAGACATTGTAATTTTACCAAGTCATGCTGAGTCACAAGTGATCAGAATGTTACGGTAGGAGACTGCTGCGATATAGCTAAAATCATTGAGATAAACCGTTTCATGCTTCAAGAAGCTTAGGCAACATGAGTCTTTGCGAATGCTTCCCCGAACCTGCGGGCAAACGACTGCTCAAAGTGCTGCTTCAGATCGGCTCTGAAGCCCTATTACACTGTCGTATTTTCTCTGACGTTTGGCTATTCTTTCATTTCATCGCACTTAGCGAATCCCGCTAGCTATTCGTTGGACAGGAACACTCTTCTGACGTTACGATAGTGTTAATGTTGTTTTTCACCGTAAATCCCTATTTTGCATGTGACGAAGCTTTCAACTTCTGTTCTTTTGGCTTTTCAAATACCCCAAACTTCATCGTCTCAAATGCCCCAAACTCAAAGAGCCCTTACTGTTTTATAACAAAAAAAGAGGCATATGATGTGGTTTGCTATCATGACTCTCGTGATATGTTGCCATCCTCTTGTCTTTATGTTTGACGTGATATGTGCACCCGCATGCAGTGTTACGTTTGCTGACGATTCCTTTCCTCAGATGGTGCACAGTTGACTTTGTTCACCACCGTCATGAAAACTACTGTGCTAATGGAATTCCCCATTGAACCAAATCTGATAGCGGCCTTAAAGTCACTTTAAATATGTACTATTTTTGCCACTCAAACTCACGAATGTTAAAAGGCTCAATATCTTTCTCAATAGCCGACGGCAATCCGCCATTTTCGGTACAGTGATTTTCATCGGCGTCATTTTACTATGCCGCATGTAGGAAATCCACAAAACCACCTCATTTGCTATTCCAGTGTGCTTCCTATATCAGCACATCATTGTGTTCGGCGTATCGTGCCACTAGGACTGCATCAGTGATACTTAGGTCACCATCGCTTCATTCATAATCCCCAACATGAAGGTAATCCTAGCGCAATGTGAGACTTGGCCGCGCGCAAGCATGTACGCGATTTGGGAGTATTGTTTTTTAGTTATGTTTCACAGCATGATTGGATAGCAGCAGCTGTGTTGTGTGCGATCGCCCGGCAAATGAGTGTACATGTTTGTAATCGCGTTGTGCAAACCAACTTATCGAATGCGCTCTTAACCACATCTATCCACGGTGATGTAGCAGTGCAACGGTTCATTTTAGTTAACGGCATTGCCTTCGAGATAGCGACGCTGATGTCTCGTGTTAATCTTCGCGAGCAATTGCTGCCGAAAAGGTCTCTTCAGTAATGTTGCCGTGGTGCCGAGCATCTTTAAGATTTTCAGCAGTCCTTGGCACTATGAAATTTCATCCTGTGTTCATGAGAACAGTTAAAGTAACTTACTGCTTAGGTAATAAATGTTTAATAATAGCAACTCACTTGGTGTATTCAATAAAAGCGAACTTCATTTATATGCATTGTGTGGATGAAGGTTTTTTCAGGTAAGGACAGAGTTTGCAGAGACAATCTGTCAAGTTCGTATTTCTTATGCCCTTTGCTGCTATTATCTGCACCTTGCATTCATTTTGTGCACACCTTCATCATTGATATTGTTTAGTATTTCTATCATAAAATATTCTATCATAACATCGTTTGAAAGAAAAGAATTGAGCTATTGGATAATTGAGTTGATTCATGTGCATATCGCAGATGACACCTGTGCCTCTATCCGTTCTGATAACAGGGGCTAATCGAGGTATCGGACTTGGGCTTGTCAAACAGTGGGCATCGCTTGCTGGTGTTAAGCACATATTCGCATGCGCAAGAAAACCGGATGCTGCCGAAGTTAGTTTTTATTTCAAGCGCTTTCGTGAGAGTCGCTAAACTTTGCTAATACTATTTGGCGGCTCCTTTGATGTAGCTGTGTTAGAAATTGTCATGTTTTGACGCACCGTCGATTTATGTGTGGAAACCAACAATGGGTTAAGTCGTATGTGGGAAAGCTTGGAAATGAAGCTTAGAAGCTTCAAATCTTGGTGAGCGTGGAGTCTTGTGCATGATATGTTGCCCTATTGGGCGCAGTAAACTTTCACTGATAGTGATAACAGTAATCAACCCCATACCTGTGCAACAGTGCACATATTTAGCGGGGCGGTTACTTTGCATCACGTTTTCATTTGGTTGACGAGGTTTTGCCGTCACGAAAAACATTTTTATAATTGTTAGGAATTGAGTATTCACGAGATGCGATTTTTTACTTTGTTTATTGCCAAATTCAAGTTTTTCAACGTAAGCAGGTGCTTGTAAAATTTAGCTGCATCGCCAACCGCCGTTGCAACTGCAAAATGGAAAGCTTGCGATTTAGTTGCTCGAGAGTGAAAAATTGTTGAAGAAGATGTGAATGGCTGAGAATTCATAACAGAGCTCGCATGAAAATCTGCGTCCGGTTGATCAGGTGTATGCCTCACATCACCACATATTTCAAACATCCCTTCTATCAAACCGCGCGTCCCCACCTCATCAATGGAGGCAAGCCGATCTAGTTGCGTCGCGCCTACGTCTTGCGTAAATTCCTTTTTCATAAGTAGCTATAAAATCGTAGTTTTCAAAACATAGCACCTTCATGTGGTAAAATTGGTCATTATCATCAAGAGCAGCAAATTTTGCCGATGCGAATACTTCATTTCAAATCAACTCGTGAGGTTCCACCATCCTATCCCATGTTCGGTCGCATAGCCATTTTGCATCATCTGAACAAACCTCCAAAAAATTTGGCCATCTTCTTCATTGCCAGATCACTCGAATGCATTTTGTAAAGCACCTCAATGGGGGTTGAAGATGTCACAGAATCTTTAGTCGTGTTCAACAATTTTTAACCACCTTGATCACATTTCACTCAGGATGAATAAAGCTGAGCATTTGTAATGACTCCTGCTTGATCAGTTCCTAAGTTTTGTCATCGGCTGCATGATTGCCGTTACTTCACTACTTTTCTTGATAAGATGCTCGATGCAGTCACATCCGCTTCTTTATTGGCTGCAAACCGGCACTACTTCTACGCCAAAACCTTTACTTTTGTTTTCCGTCCAGGAGCTGAAGGAGTTGTCGAGAAATGACGCGAGAATTCACTGCGTTAAACTTGATGTCAATTCTGACAAGTCGATATTGGATGCGAAGAAACAAGTAAGTGAACGGCCTCACTCTATTAAAGAGTCATTCACCTAACAGATTTTCGATGGTGGGCGATTCCGAGAATTTCGGTAGATGCATCAATTACGTTCTCTGCTACACTTGACGTGGAGACTGAAAGTTTCAATTTGAACATAGTGGTACTCATGATAAGAAGCTTCTGAGTGATTCATACGACCGGTGGTAGAGTAACCAAATATTCGGATTATCAGCTGATGTATTTATTGGCATGCAGATAACTTTGGTACTGAGAAACTGAATCAACAGTGCTGGAGCGTATCGCAGATAAGTGCAACACTAGCACTGTGCTGTTTTGTTCGTAAATACTTCTTGGCTTATCAGATGGAATGACCAAAACTCGGTGTTTTGCAATACACGTTCCATCTGCTTTTTTTATTCAGATGATAGATACGTTATCATTCAAGCTCAACTTTTGCTTTTGATCTTTGAGGTTTTGAAGCAACATAATCTCGCCATTTTTTAGCCGCCACAAGCTTTGCTTTATTTATTTCTTTCTTTGAATCTTTTTTCTTTCAGGTGGCTTTATTACTCGATGAGGGTATCGGTTTGAACCTACTGATTAACAATGCAGGATGCATGATTAGTGAAGGCGGCACTTTGGAGAACGTTGACAGAAGTGTTTATCTGCAACACTTTGACACCAATGTGGTTTCTGTTGCCAAAATGATAGAGGTAAACGCTGGAGACTCTTTATTTCTTCTGTTCGTGTCACATAATACTGTTTCATCTCTGTTCTCTTACATGTTTTCTAACCTGATGAGGTCATTTCTAAGAAATCTTCGTACGAAGGCTCCCCTCCGTTTCTTAATGAGGCGGGCTGCTAATAATGCAAAGAAGTGAGCAGGAGTTTAAGCGATTTTTGCCGTTACATGCACATGTTCCCATTCAAAAATGCAAATCAATAAGTATATATATATATATATATATATATATATATATATATATATATACCATCTTACATCATCTAATAGTAAACGTTTCAATACAAGAAGTTCGCACGCGTTTCAAAGCATCCGATGTTGTTCTTCTTAATTGCCGAACACTTAAACAATGTGAAATAACAGATTGCCTCCCACGCTGTCAACGTTAAGATTTCAGCACCCGATTTCGTTTTTGCAAGGCAGTTTCTGTGTTAAGACACATAGAACTCTGTCAGATCTATAGATCCACATAATAAAATGACCGCCTTGAGTGCTAAATTCATGGAACTACTCATATAAGAGTTGTGCTAGCGAAAAGCCATGCTTACCCTGTCTAGTTGTATTGTCTGTGAAGACCACGCCATCACCTATCAGGCAACTAAATTCTTGGCTCTTCGAGGAGTATCACCAGAGCAACTTTCTTTAAGTGGGCCACTCCTTTATTGATAAGCCTTTTTATCATGTCAAGTCTCGCATAAAACCATCGTCGTTTCCTATGCTGGTAGTACTCATGTTGTTTCTAGGCTTTTTTACCTCTGTTGAGAATGGCTTCTAAAGAGTGCATCTCGGACGAGTGGGGTGTTCATCGTGCGGCTATAATCAATATTAGTAGTGGATTGGGCTCAATTGAGAGCAATAACACTGGTTCAAAATGCGTCAGGAGCATTCCTTATAGGCTATCGAAGGTTCGTCCGCCTTACCTTATGGCTTCATTTCGATTCTTTTTGCTGCCCTTCCAGAAGTCAGTGAAAGTGATTCATGTGATCACCTATTTTCACTTGAACATCCGATGTATTTAGAAGGATTGATAAAGTGTCGATTCGCTTGTGCTCGTTTGTGCTCATCTGTTCAAGCACTGCAAAAATTCTTTCTGTAGGGGCGTTCGTGCTTATGGAGTAATAAATAATGGCACTTATATCGTCTTTCAAATGCAGTGTTGCAACAACTGTTGGATCTCCCCTTCTCAGGGTGGATCATGAATGGAGTGAGATGTCATTTTTGAATGGAAGTTCTGAGCCTTTCTGCGAGTAGTTTTCTCTCTCTTAATTTGTCACCATTTGAAATTAAAGCATAAATTTCCGTGCACTTTCGAATTTATCAATGAGACGAACTTCATGTTTCCAGGCCGCTCTAAATCAGCTCACAAAGACTCTATCGGTCGACCTTGCGGACGACTCAATTCTGGTAGTGTCCATATGCCCGGGATGGGTAAAGACAGATATGGGTGGACCTGGAGCCTTACTCAGCGTAAGTCAACTGAGTACGACCAGCTTTTTTTATTGCGTTGTTTTCATTTCGTGGCGTTAGAGCCATTTCAGTGAGTTGGTGCTGTAACAGACCCAGCGTCAACAGTCGATTTTACGCGTCAGTGCATAATGAGACCAAGGAAGCTGCTGAATTTGTATTATTTATGCTTATAGGTTTTCCATGCGTCTCTTAAATGCTAAGCTCAAGAATTTGCATTTTTATTGTCACCAGGGTGCGGAGAATCGCTTATTGAGTTGGATTGCTATGTGAATCTTGAGAAAGCGAATTTTTAGGTAGAAGATTCCACGAGAGGGCAGCTTCAAACAGCGCTTTCACTTCGAAAGGAGCACTCGGGACTGTTTTTACTGCATGATGGCACCAAGCTTGCCTATTAGTGCCATTCTGCATCGACTACAATCTAAGGAGATAATTGCAGCTACAGGACGTGGCAAATAGCGTGTTGGGTCGACTGTTGTTTCCCGCTGTGCAGTGTTGCATAATACGGCTTTCATGGAAGTTGAATAGTTGTCTTTCACTTGATTCGTTTTGTTTTGTAACTTCATTATTAAAACTTATAAATATCTTCGAAGTATTTCAAATGCAGTGATGTAGCCGCATCGAGCGCGATCTTGCAAATTTCCATAGCAAAACCTCCTCGTAGTTCATGTCCTTTTCTCCGTATTTTTCCCAGAACTTCCAGCTGAAGAGCCACTGAACCTGGAACTAAATGTATAATCCGGCAAAATCTGACCTGATAATACATATTGTGGGTTGAGCCCCGATAATACATTTCACTATGATTCATTCATCTCGACAAAGGTTACAGACTTCTTCAAGTCGAAATAGTTTTGCATACATTTTGCTGTCATCATCCAGTGGTCAGAGAACAACGAATGATTTGTAGAAGGACAGATAGAGAGAGTGGGGAGTGGGGATCAATGCGAAAATGAAGGCGTTTGCACTTTGCACGTTTTACTTTTTGTTGGCAGCTTGTGAAACCAGTTGGTTGGTGAGAGATCTGTGAAGGCACATGTCGTACCAATTCTTCTGGCACGCTTCCCGAATTTTTTTCCTATGATCTCTTAATGATCGGAGAATTTTCTTTGGATGGCTTGGCGAGCGTGGAGGTAGCACAAAAGCTAGAGATGCCGTCGGCGTGGTTGGCAAGGTGGAGGAGATTGGGAGGGGAGGAGGAGTTGAGGATGGGAGGAAGGTAGGACTCTCCTCGTGATTCTCGCTACCTCAGTAGCAAGAGCAATGAACAGATTCCCATTAGAACACGTCGAAGATGTTTCATGTATTTGTCGTATTCCATTGAGCAGAAGCAACTGAACTGTATTTTGCCTGATCAACGACCGTAGACTCCTGGAAGGCATTTGTATTTTTCAATCCTTTTTACTCATTTTGCTTCTTAGTTGCCTGAGCATTTAAAAGTAAGTTGTATGAACCAAAGAATGCTAAACAGGACGAAGTATGCATTACGGATCACTCTGTGAGGTTTCGACTTTTCGAGGGGACGCTCGAAAAGTTCCTCGTTTTCAGAGGGACCTCGGGAAGATGTTCGCAATCATGAGGGATATCCGCCCAATCGTAGGGCGTTCTATGTATGGAGTTCCAATAACCGATTCCTATTTTAGTCGGATTTTGTTCAGGAGTGGTTAACCTTCGAACAAATCGATGAAGGGATTTCAGCGTTCTTGCTGAGTTGTTTGCTCTTTTATGATTTTTGAAAATCTATCCAATTGTCCAAAGAATGATTTTTGCTTGAATTTCTAACAGATCAGTGAGAATTTGTTTGAAAGGCGTTGCGCTGAGACGGTGATTATTTGATGTGATTGGTGGTAGTGTTGAAATTCGGCATCCAACTTGACCAGTTTCAGGGTATTTTCAAACTGTCCATTGTGCTGTCTGCAAATTTGGCCATTGCTTTTTCTAACAATTCACCTAACTGTTCATTGCAAACTTTCTTATGCACTGAAATAACCACTCCGGTGGATTCCAACTGGTTACTGCAGTCAGTCACAACGGAGAGATTGTTTCATATGATCCATGCGAACACACCTTGCTAAAGAGTCAGTGAGGTGCGAGCAGGTGCGCAGCGTTGAAAACGGAGAGACAACCGATGCAAAGGTCATCTAGCAGTTTGCTTTTGGGCTTCGTTTTTTTTACAGCTCAACAGGCTTTGGTATTAATACTGCCATGTGATGTTCATGCTAAGGCAAAAATATTGCGACTTTGATTTTTTGATTCGCTGGTTGCAGATGCTTGAAAACGGTATTGTTTTGCACTCCTATATGCACATGTAAGTGTTTAGGCGGTTATTTCTCAATCACGACCAATGTGCAGAATTGAAACGTTTCTGTGGGCTTTTTCAAATTTCGACGGAGACAAGTGCTGGTGACGTCATGTCTGCACGTTTCTAGTGTGTCTGTCCATCTGTTGGATACTTTCAGCCTGTGAATGACAATCACTGTGGCGATTGAATATGATGAATTGAATCAGCGCTGTGAGGTGATCTCACAGCCTGGATTCCAGTTTAGCTGAGCCTCTGAGTGTGCCATTAACGGTCGATGGTGCCGTTAAACTCATGGCTCTATTCTGCTTCATAATGGTTGACTGGCTTGGAATAAACTGCAAACGGTTTTTTTGTTAAATGTTTTGTAGAGCGACTTTTCCTCCAGTTTCGTAGTAAAACTCAGCATTCGAAGTTTAGGCATTGTGTCCTCACTCGTAACAGCCGGATGGTGGTCGAGGTTCAGAAGCGCATCGCTCTTCCACTTGATTGGTCTGCCAGAATTTATGTCGTTTATGTGATGGATATAACGTGTATCCCTCCAAAAATCTGTCGGAACTTGCAGAATTTTCGAGAATTTGCATAAATTTAGAAATTGAATGACGGATATACGAGTAATGTTTATAGCGCAAAAGGATGCTGAATTTGCATTGAAAAGCGTCGAAGGCTAAAAGCTAGGCAGGAACAAAGAGCGAAAGCATGATGAAAAGCAGTCTTCACACAAGGATACCAGAAATACGACGCCGTGCGTTAATGAATGCATACTATGTTCGCATGACTAGTAGCAAACGCCACTCAGGAGATGCTACATAGCTGACAGCAGATTCACATCGGAATAGTGGTTCCATTTGCTGAATCGAATTCACTTGAGCAGCACGTAAACCACCCTTTCACTTTCGATGAGATGTTGCCTTTTCATGCTTTTACATCACCACATTATTGTCGTTATATCTTGCACCATATCTTCGCTAATTCACATTGATCACATTGAACA
>JAARMF010002748.1:9150-24859 GCA_022844705.1 Toxascaris leonina
CGATTACGGTTACCGACGACTCCTAAGTGTCTTCAGAGGCGTCATAGGGACTTGTCAAGGAAGGATGATGAATGCACTCCCATCAATGAGTGTCAGTCATTCAACGACTTTTTTGAGTATACAATGTGCTCTTGCAAAGAGCATTAACGTGACGGTGTGTTCGTTTCTATGTAAACGTACCCGCGTTTCCTTCACTCGCCTATCCGCTGTTTTCAAACTTTGAAACTCTAAAGCCTTCGCTCTGAGATCTGTGTGAGTACATCACATACGAACATACAGATCGATCAATGCAAAACATTTCAGCTCCATTTTTCAAATACAAAGAAATGAACGCAAAACATTTTACGTTCACTTCGCATCGGTCAACTTTCCATATCACATCGAGCGATCCATTGAAATAAACGAATCATTTGTGATAATCTTTGAGGAGGGGTTACAACTAATGCACCATTGCCCCATAATGCATCCTTGTTTATAGGCACTTGATCGCAACTGCACACACTCGCATCTGTCATAAATTTTTAGCTGCAACGGACTCTTTCGAATTCGAGAATGCGGCGATTAAACGCAACGGTAGCTGAAAATTGTTTTGGGGTGGAGGTGGCAAAAGTGGGAAAATTACGAATTACGGCGATGCTGTTGTGAGAAAACGTTTCGGCGGGAGGGGGAGGAGGTGGAGGGAGAGGTGCGAAGGACGAGTGGACTATAGCTTTTTATTCGAGAGCTGAGACTCTAAAAGTAGGATCTCCTCGAAAACCGCACTTCCNNNTTGACACCCCTTCCTTTTAACAGTGCAATTGAAGCTGATTTTTCTTTGGGATGAAAAATCAAATGAGAGAGGCGATGGTAGAGAGGCAAATTTGGGTGGTTCAAGAGGTTGTGTGAAGTTGTTAGTTCTCGAGTTTCGAGGGATATAGCATTTCTTGCAGATCGCAGCTATCGAGGTTTGTCTTTCGCCGTAATTCAAATCGCGCAAACGTTCTTTGAAGGCCTTGAATGTCTAACTGAAATAGCGTTTTTCTTCGAGTGAAGTGTTATTCGATCTTCAGTAAATATTGTGGCAGCGTCTGCGTAAATTATCTTTTATGTAAGCAGTGGTGACAATTAGCTTATGACCATGGTGACCATGGGTAAGCAACAAACTTTTTCGCTTGTTTTGTTGAGTGCGACAGTGAGAGTGTTGTTAAATCTAGCTGATAATGAATCTTCGGCGATGTGGTCGGTATTCTTCACTTTTAACCTGCGTTCCACTTCTGCAAGTTTTTCGCATTCTGAACCGAATTTTCTGTAGCCGGCATTTCCCCCACTGAGTCCGAGCAGATAGCCGCAAGCCCGGCGTTCCCTTCTGCATGAGGTGCTGACATTTGAGGACTGTAAAACTTTTTAATCATGTTTGTTCTGCTAGCGTTCGAGGCTATCGAAACATGAACTTTTTTTCTTTAAGGTTTGTAAGTGGGTCGATTCTGAAGGAAGTCGTATTACTGTTTTATTGTCGTTGTTATTGTTTGCATTGTGCGACACAGAAAATATAGGGATGTCGTATTTTTCCTCGTAAACGCATGGGTGACCGGTTGAATTGGGGGGCCGAAACGTGAGGGTGCACGTAGTACCATTCTGCCAGGCTTCTTTATTTGTAGACTTCCCAGGTCCAGCATACATACTTTGCAAAGCGATTTGACGTTTTCAATGTTGTGTTTGCTCCCAACTATGTTTTGATAGATGCAACGCCCTGTGAATTTTATTGTTGTTCCATGGTGGTGTTGGCAGTGTCTTAGCCAGTTTCAGCATTTAAGAAGGATGTATGGGTACGCAAATCGATGAAAATTGCGGTGCGTTTGGATAGGTGGTAATGAGGATGTGCATCTTTTGCCCCACCTGCAGCCATTTCCATCAGTACTTGACNNNGCCCCACCTGCAGCCATTTCCATCAGTACTTGACGGCACTTTGGGTACTTCCGGTCATATCATACTTGTTATTGACACTTATGGCACTTATAAAAAGCTTTACTTCTGTATTCCCGCTCATACCCTTCGTCATACCTCATCGACGGGTGGGTTACTTTTTCAGAACAGATGTTGGTGCTTGGGTTGAGTTGTATGCGACGATGCGTATTAACCGCAGGACCGAGTCTTTGTCGATCTGGAGTATATCGCATTTCGTCTTCTATAGCCCATCGGAAGGAAGGCGCTCCAGCGATTCTGAAGCATAAGCCCATTAAGTTCTCAGCCGCGACGATCGTTGAGTTGGCTCCGAGACCGATGCAACCTTATCTTAGACTTATGCGGATCGATAAACCGGCAGGTACACTCCACTCCTTTGTAATTGCCCATCATTTTACTTTTGTTTTGCCTCTCTTCATATATTTATTTCGGTAGGTCTGTAGATAGCTAACATCTTCAGACCGACTCACCACTACCATTTGTCTTCTTTACATCAAATTCACCGTTCAGTAGCCACGCACTTTAGGACTAAGTATTCGTTGACAAGAATCGCGGTATGGATGATTGTGGTATGGGTATTGCGACACGAAGCAACCGTAGGGAGAGTCTTTTTCTAGAATTGCTACGTATTTGGTTGATTCAGTTATGGAGCATGAAGATGCGCCTTCACGAAATTTTCTTACGCCTGAAATAATGTTGAGCGATAGGAATTTTCGCTTCATGGGCCAACTTTAGATGGGCTGCTGCGGTTATTATTCACGGCACATTGCATTCGACTATGTCATCATCGTCATGCTTCAATTACCGACTGTAAAAAAGCTAACTTCCGCTTCGACTGCTAACTCCTTAAATTTCAGCAGTCTTAAAGTTTGATTTGGTCATGAGGCCATGAATTTGGTTGTGTTGCTAGTGATTCATGAGACGCATAATTCGATGGGGTTAGAGCCTTCGGGCATCACAATGAAGTATATTATTGCAGTGCTCTTATATTATCTTGAAGATGCTCGTGGCCATTGATATAAACCATCTTCTTCAAAGGAGGTGAGGTTAGAGGGAATGGGACTGCCGAATCGGAATAAGAGTCCACAACAATGCCGCAACGATTCACGAGTTCTCAAACAGCTGAATGACGCTTGCACGATTTCTTACATCTTTGCCTATTGACCGACTCATTCATCAAAGCAGTCATGTCCTGTTCTGATATCCCATTAATTGCGCATTGTTTTAGGTACATGGTTGTTGTACTGGCCATGCACATGGTCAATAGCATTAGCCGCACCGCCGGGAATGCTACCAAGTGTCTATATGTTGGCCCTCTTTGGAGCGGGATCGTTTTTTATGCGAGCCGCGGGATGTATAATTAATGATATCTTCGATAAGGAGTATGACATGAAGGTAATCGTTCATTTTGCTTCGTTGTTATTGTCAGCGGTGTCATTGGGCGGCTCCTGAGCGGTCGGTTTCCTACCGCTCAGCTCGATGCGGTGGAAGGGTCGCGAAGGACCGTCAGATATGACGGTCGCCTGCGAATATGCAGAATAAGCAGGCGTGAACCAACCGACGGCTAAATTCATCAGGGTGTGACTGGGGTTGGCGGTGGCACGCCAACACTTAAAAAATGGTCACATTACCCAATGACGGTTTCGCATCACGGCGAGTACGATCCGCCGAAAAAGATCGCAGCCCCTGCTGCCTTGCAGGTACTTCGTGGAAGAAGAAAGGCTAGGAGAAGGAAACTCCGAATAACCGAAACTCCGAACTGAATATATATGTATATATATACATATATATAAGTGGCCTGCTCGCCTGGCCAGCGGGGTGGCGTCATTTATTGGCTACAACAATGCAAAACCACGGGCCTCGGTGCCCTAATGGAAGCGCATTGTGACCGGCAGCGTCATCGACGTTCGACAGTCCGGTCAATCAAGTGAAGTGATCAAGTTATTGTCAGCACGTTATTTATGTGCTCATTGCTCTTGAACGTGGTTTGTAGCCTGGAGGAATGACTTTGCTACCACACGAATATATCAAGGGTTGTATGAGGTTGTAACTTTGGAGTGAGAGAATATCGCTGTGGTGGATGGAATGGAAGGCAGGAGAACAGTGTTGACGTCAGTAGATGTTAACACAGATGGCCGATGTAAAGAAGTGGTCCTTTGACATATAGAGGTTTGCATGTGGATTAGCGTTGCAACTAAGCGTATTTTTGAACAGAAGAAGCTGATTTTGTTGCTGATAGCCATTTACTAGCATCACATGCTAAGTGTTAGCAGTCCTACCTATAGGTACTACTTGTGATGCGATACCACACATTACTGATATTAGCGCCACTTATCGCTGCTTTTGGCAACGGTTATTCGTTCCTCTCTGTTCACTACTTACTATTCAACACTACTTGCCATTTTTAGTTGCAAAAGTTGCGAAGTGCGATGCTGGCAGCACCAGAAGGCAGTAGTGCAAGCAATAGTGCGATGTGCTGTTAGAAGTGGTGAGCGATAACACTAGAAGCGAAAGGGAGTACCACTAAAAGTAATAACAAGCGTTATTAATACGGCAATAATAATTTCTAGTAGCACCAGCATTATTAGGGAGGAGTGCTGCTGGTGGTAGTGCGTGTGGACGGAAGCAATAATATGCGGTACTAGGTGCGGTGGTCATTAACACCAACGGCAACGGGTGGCATCAGCAGTAAGAAATAACAGTGTTAGTGGTTGCAAGTTGCACCCTTTGTAATAATGATTGCAATTGGGCAAGCTAATAAGCAGATTTTATTGTATCAGTAATCGCTACTGGTGAGTTTCGGGGTAGTTGACGATGTTGTCGGCACCAGGTAGTGCTATATGCAACAGTAGTAAGCAGTGGTAGTTACTAGTAACGGAAGCGATTGCAGATAGTACTTTGATGTAGCAGCAGGCAGTATTGACGGTGTAAGTAACACTTGTAGCGGCAAGTGGCACGCTGGCAAGAGCTAGTAATTGGCAGTGGTGATACTAATGGGAGAAGTGCTACTTACCAATGGACGTAATGGTCATCAGTAGCAGTAGTGGAAACATGTAGCACTAATAGTAATGATAGCAGCAGTGAATGCTGTGAGCAGCAGTAGCAAGTAGAATTGACTCTGCTACTAATTATCATTAGTAAGCACACCACCAGTAGTAAAGCTAGCACCGTAAGCAGCATTCGCAGGTAAATGTCATTGCTAACTATCGCTTGACGATATCTCACATACAGTTCGTTTCGGCGGTTGGCGGTAGCGAACATCCCTTATCGATGCATCATTTTTCATTGAAAATGGCTAAAGGCTTGAAGATATATCATCCCCAATTGAAGTCACGTTGGGTCGGGTTTTAATGTCATTTTTTACTATTTTTTAGGTTGCACGTACGCGATTGAGACCCCTTTGCAGTGGTGAACTGAGCAATAAGGATGCAGTGAAGCTGTTGGGTGGACTTCTGTCCGTATCGCTGCTGATTTTGCTGCAGTTAAATTGGCTGAGGTTTGTTTTTCTATTGCTAACTTAAAACGTCGAATTGAGCAGTTCACATTATCGCGTTTTAGCTCGTCACGAGCGCTTTGTGAAGCATTTCCTGGCTATGCGATGTAGCTTTTTGCAGTGGGTTACGTTGAGGAGAGATTTAGGCGAGGTGGCTATATGAACAACGGGAGTGGATTAATTAGCGCAGCTTGTTGCTGAATTGTGGCCGTTGAGGCTTCCGTTATCAGCGATGGGCAGCTATATTCTTTTTTCTTAATGTGGAGATGTAACGCTTCATTTCATCAGGCTCCTAACCTAAGTACTTCTGGGTCGCTCACAGGTTCAGATCAACTCTTTTGTTAGGACTCCTTTCATGATCCGTAATTGCGATAGCTTCTGGGGTCGATGCTGGAGTCGACTTCAAGTTTCCCTACTGCCATCTGACATAGGGCGAAGATTGAGTCATTAGAGACAGGCGCCCAATTCTGCACTAGTGTTCGCACAAAAAGTAAGGTATGTGTCCTTCGTAGCGGTTTGTGAGATTATGAGAAAGACTGTGTGCTTTCGCTACCAATTTAAAATCTGATCAACGCAGGTATACGCAGACAAACATTTTCATCGTCACAATGCTCTTCTTTTAGCACCACCGGTGACGCTTATCAGAAATCACGCTGACCTGACTTATTTCGGTTGGGGGTAGTGTATATTTCTGACTTCTTTTCGGTGACGGAAATCAGTGAGCCATCCACTCACTAGGAAAAGAAATTGTCGGGCGTAGTTCTACCGTTCGGAATGAATAGTCATTCGTTTGGTGGCGTGGGGAGGGCCTCCTTATACAGGACCACTTCCTATGACGAGAGCTGGATGCGGCGAGGTTGTCAAGTCATTGCTCGTGAAAAACAAACGAGCTAACGAATATTGGATGCTTGGGTGACTGGTACTTTTGTAGTCAGCAGTTCATTTGGAGGGATATGGGAACGGTATATTTTTTATAGTTTCGTTGAAGAACGGATGCTAAATTGAGGTGTTTTCATTGTTTTTTTTTTTTAGTGTAAATGCAAGCAGATGCGTTGATTGCATGAGTGAGTGTTGTGCAGATTTGTCTGATGCGCTTCACTAGTTGTTGCATATTTGCTGAATATTGACTGCTGAATGTTGTTGGATGTCAAATTTGCAGTGTGGCAGTTGGTGCAAGCTCGTTGTTAATCACTGTAGCGTATCCATTCGCAAAGCGTTATACCTACTGGCCGCAGTTTGTCCTCGGTTGGTCGTTTTGTTTCTTTTGAATTTGTGTCCGCCCCGCCTATGCATCAACTGCGAATGTTTGCTGATTTATATCTTTCTATTTTGTCGAATTACCTCTCCATTTGTCAATCTGTCTTCTCATCTTCTTTTATTTGCTGGCATTTTGCTCACTTCTCATTGTTATGTTTGCCATGGTTGACGCTCACTTTCGTAAATCCTGTGATTATCATCATCGCTATCACAAATTGCCACATTATCTCGATGTTAATTATCACAAAAAATTGTGAATCTTCGGCAATATAAAAAGAAATCGCTGTGAAGTTTTTAAAGTTTTGCTGATGTGGGAAATATTTCCCGTTTGTAATATCCGAGTAGGATGTTTGATCCTCAGTGATTTCTCTTCCGTTTAAATCGCTTCAGTGACGTTCTAATGCTGTTTGAAAGGAATATGTGGTCAAAGGCATAGTGACAAATTTCCGGGGTGTAGCATATCAGTTATGAGTCCGTTCCATAGCCTCATTTGTTTCTCCAAGTCAACGCACCAATCCAGCAGAGATTTATGTTGGTAGTAAGGTGGTGGACGCAACGATAAAAGAAGTGCGTCGAATTCAGGTTTTGGGTTTAACTTGATATGTTTGGTTTTGAATGTAGTGCTGAGGGAAGGCCGTGCAGTGTGTTTGGTGTGAAATCAACTCATTGTTTGTGAAATGATTCTCCAAAAAATGTTGATTGAGTTGAATGAGCTTTGACTGTGTCTGCCACCTTAGCCGCCTTGTAATTCTTCCCTTGAACACTGATTTCGGGATGCAGCATTTTCACTTCGCATTTAATTTTTTATTTATGTCCGTTTCGATGTCAGCGGTGGGTTGTGATTCATTACTCGAATGCTTGAGAAAGATAGTTATTGTATCTCGGTGTACGGCAGTGGCGGACGAATAGGAAGGGAATAATAGGCATTTTTCTTTGTTGGGTCATATCTGAGGTAATTCTGTAGAGTGGGGTGGTGTAGTTTTCGAAATCTCTTTGTGATTTTCGAAACCGTTCTTGTATCTTTGGCTAACAAATATAGATAACATGTAGAGCTTAGTTGTTTCAAATTCTCTTTGTAGTATATCTGTTTTTATTTAAATTAGGGTTGCAGAAGGGCTTCCTTTACTTCACTGTCAATGTAAGGGAACGCTCCTCGATTAAGAGAAGGCCAGTCAGGAAATTTCCTGAGAGTGGTTAGAGGAGGAGAGGGCGAAGTCTCATCAACATCATTGTGGGGGAAAGGCGGGAGAGAAACCAGCTGCACCTCACTATTCGTTCTACTCATTCGATCCTCTACCTTGTTTCAGGTCTACCTTGACATTCATGTGGGGTTAAGTACGACAGAATTCTAGCTTGAAATCCTTCGAATTAACTTTCTTACGTTCTTTAGCGTTTTCTTTGTGAGGACGAGCTTGAAGGTTGTGGTGTCGTGTAATGACGCCATTTTATTGACATCAGAAGTGGATAGGAGAGAGATGATCTCCGTGCATCAGTTGCTGCTACATCTAGATCATCCATTGCTCATCGATAAGCTGAGGTAAAGTATCGAAAAAAACAGCTAATGAGGATTCGACCAATCACTCCTGTGATCCTTGCTCTCCTACACAAAAGGCGCTGAAGCAGTCTGCAAGAGTTCGTGAGGTTAATTAGTTTTGTATCCCTCTCACTTGTCCATAACGGATGGGCCATCATGTAGCAACATTACTGAATGCTTTATATGCGAACTTGCTGTATTGTGGTCTTTCAGGCGCCACCCTCAACTGGGGTGTATTGATTGCGTGGTCGCATCTCGCACCCAATGATCTTAGTACTGTGATTCCACTCTTTATTGCCAACGTCTTTCACACAGTCATTTACGATACAATTTACAGCCATCAGGTATCACTCCATTAGCGTTATGTTATATTCTTCCGAATCGCCGTTGTTCATTGATTGGCTGATGGCACCTCGGCACACATGTATTCGCATGTCATATGCATGGCATAGTACGGTTGCAAGATAGTTCGAGGAGGGGAGGTGCACACTAAGATGTACCTGCTACCAATTTTGTCAAGAGGATAGTCCCGTGAGGATGAAACTCCATCCGCTTTCGCAGGGACTATGGTCGTGCCCAACAGATTCAGGAGCCTCTGCTGAAACGGGCATGGTCGATCGCGCATTGCACGTCAGGATCGCGATTCATCCATGACATCATTAAGGTTGCTATGTTTTCCCCACAGATGCAGGATATCTTGCCTCGATATTGCAACAAGCAGCCAGCGAATGTCTGTTAAAACTGTCGCGCTTGTGTGAGTAACGAAACATGCGCTGGTGCACAAATGTATGCTTCTGCGTCCTCCGTACAGTCTTCGACATTAACGTGCAGTAGTGCGTCGCCTATAATTGCACGCTGTCATCCGATGTTTTACGTGTTGACCAGTTGCATCTTAGTAGGGAGGCACGAATCAGTTACTTGTTGTTTTGTATTTGTAGTAAAAGAGACGTTGAAAATTTCCCGTAGTTTGGGGATCTCATAGTCAGTAAAGGGATGTGATTTGTTGAATTCTTTGAATTCCAACAAAATTTTCTATCAGGCGATCGTCTTGAATGCTTTCCCTTTTTGTGCGGAAAAGTTGTGCATTGCACGGTGAACGCATTGATGTTTTTCGCTTAATTTCCCGCGATCTTCTGTTGTGTCGCTGCTGCTGTATTTGTGTTCTGCTTGATTGTCTGTGTAATGCATGATTTTGAATGCTCTATAAGGAAAGAGGAATGTGTTCAATGAATTCAAGCACATTCCTAGGTATTTGCCTCTGTGGTGTTGAAGGAAGGATCATCCAATGGGAATAAAGTCTATATGCCATGGGAAAATGGATAAGAGCTTGCGTGTTATCTGTGGGGCATAGTTGAGACTCCACTTCCATAACTTCGATGTATTATGTTCTTTTCTATAGGAACCCGCATGTAAACGTAGGATAGAAATTATAAATATCAAAGACTTTAATTCTAATTCTTTTTTCGAGTGCGATGAAATTGTGATCAGTGGCGCTGTTGAATCATCCACTTCGAAAGAGTACGAATAACTTTTTCTACAAACGATCAAGGATTTCCACAAAACGAACTCAAACGTCTCAGCAGTATTAAACACATTTACTCAAATGTGTTTTATATGAAGGAACAGTAGGGACAATATGCGTTAGTAATTCGTTCAGCCGCGGTTAAAATGAAGAAGCAGTAATGCTAGAAGGTCTAGAACAGTACACTGTTTTAATATTTCTATTTGTCTGAGTGACCAATACCGTTGTCACCCAAAACTAGTGTCACACCGCTACCGTGGCATCTTCTAACAGAGCAAGTTGAATCTGCGGGCAGAGAGTCCTCATTTTTGTTTTCGCCATCGCGTTATAAAACAAGAATCTGAGTTATAAATGTCATATTATTTCCAACTACTCACATCCTGGACGAGAATGATTTCAAGCAAAGGAAATCTAGGGATGGCCTTGATATAGATTATATGTAACAAAATCATTTGTAACACTTCAGGTGCTAAGCGATTTACTAATATTAAAAGAAAATTTAGATCAGTAATGCGTTTTTATTTAAAACTTCGAAATTTGCAGTCATTCAAAGCATCTTCCTCTTATGTAGGGGGTGAATGTTCATCTATTGTCGACGTTGTTCACAATGTGCTCAAAAAGTAGGATTTATGTGCGCGTTCCTCTATTCTAACCGCAACGACGCTATTGCCTGCCATTGATCCACACATTCCACTCTTTCCGGAAATTGATATCGTTCTTTGCTGTACATGCTAAGCAGTTTTTGATAACCTAAATAAACGCGAAGATGTAAAACTGAGGATCAACAAATCAAAACTGGAGGCTGTGCAAATTTTTCTGAAGATGGTCGTGGGCGATTCCAATGATCTAGAGGCAATTTTGTCGTTATTTTCGTGGAATATTCATTTTATGAGTGATGAGAGTTCTTGCATTTTGGTCGCAGTTTCAGTGATTACGCTCTGTTGGTTCGAAAAATATTTGAGAAGGGTCTCGGAGAACATTAGTTTATTGGTTGTTAACAGTTCATGAGACCCGTACATGAGAGCACGCACAGTAGGCGAAAGAGATCAAAGCGATGAGGCGAATGAGAAGCATCCACCGCGGATTAGAAAGATTATAGTCTGTATTACATATGCTGTAGAGAAGGTTCATGGCTTGGGGAAGTGAGAAATTTCACGAGACGAGAGATGGCATTACTTCGCCAAGAAATCTGCACTTGTTTAACAACCAGCTTTTTTTAAAATCTTATATAGAGCATCCAATTTCCAGCCCTCTTCCTTTCATTCTTCCTACTTGTTTTCCTATCTCTCTGTCTTTCCAGATACATTTCCGGCTTGCTGTAACCTAGTTGGATGCATAGGCGGTGGTCGCTTATCATAATGCATGTGGGATGTTGGTGTTGTTCGTGATTCATTGCATTGTCTGTTTTCGCTTATTGTTTTTAATTGATGTGAGTTCGACCATGCTATTTGGCTGAGCAGTAATGCTTTCTTTTCAGGTGCTGTTTCTCGCAATATGTTATCTTGCTATTCCTTACTTCAGAACTGTGCTATCTTTATTTTTCTTACGAAAAGTTGATTATAATTTTCAGAAACGCTTCTCGCCTCGATTTCCTATTAGTTTACTATTTCCATCAAACATTCGGAAAACTAAGGGTTGCCGATGGCTTACTCTACTGGTAATTTCCTCGAGTCCTTTTTGTATAATTTAAAGCCAGCAAGGGAAACCTTAAATTTGGGCTCTAGGCAACCCATGCAGCCTTTATTGGGCAATGATGTTAAAAGATATCGATTCTGTGAATAGGTATGAAATTGACATGAGCCGTCTCATGTCAGCGACATGTCCCTCCATATTTAATGGTGGTAGTTGCAGATTGCAGTAATTTAGCGAGATGGGTCACAATCTGGTGGAGTGGCAGCGTAAAATTAAGGGAAGGAAAAAAACTCGACCGGTAAGGGGAATTTGTTTCATGTGATTACGTCCCAGCCCTCCGGTTGTTAGCAGAGGTCGCAGCCGAGTCCGAATTTTAAGAAGTGTTAGCTTATCTCTGCTTCAAATTCAAAATAGTATTGTTTAATTGCTGCAACGATAGAGAGCACTTTTTTTTATTAGAAGAATCATCTGGCTTTCAGAATTGAATAAAGACAATTGAGTCACAACAAATAGAACTATCCTATTTCCGATTATGCCAACGATTTTCTGCTCTTACTAAATTCTTTTTCTCTTAGACATGATGAAGCATTTGTAATGTTTCGCCTTGATATGGTCTTGTTGAGTAACGCTAGGAGCAGTGTGGCGGTTTATCGTACAGGTGCTCCAGCATATTGCTCATGAAATGTGCAGATCTGAAGGTGCAAAATGAACCGGCGAAGTTTCTTGATGTCGCAATTCTGTGTGACAAGTGCTGTGCACAACTTAACTAGTGTTTTTTATTCATATTTCTGATGTTAACCGCTCATGGGGCTGGTAGCTTTGGCATGTGATCAGTAGTATGTTGGCTGGGCCCCCTATGTTAGCCCCCCCCCCCCCCCCCCTTGAATGCTTGATATTGGCAAGCGGCAGCGATGGCTGGTGAGTGATTGTTGAGCGAAGTCTAAATCCTGCCGAACATCATTGTGGATGTGATAGGACATAGCAACATTACAGGACGTCTCTTGAATGTTAGGCTGCATAAAGGAGGCCTTGCCAATTGTAGGATGATATATCAATAAAAGTTTTTTATTCAAAAAACTCCTACTAAATTCTTTTTCCCTTAGATATGATGAAGCATTTGTAATGTTTCGCTTTGATATGGTTTTCGTCTCTGAATTATGAGATTCAACTTAGTGTGATTGAATTGCGATATTATTTATGTAAAGGCACCGAGTAGAAGCTGCACTTGTAGCTGTTCAAGGCTTATGCATTGTGAAATGTGATGTGGCGAAACGTTTTGTGGTTGTGTGCAGGGTTGGCGTTCAACTGGGGTACGGTGCTTGGCTGGGCGGCCGTGCAAAATCAGATCCACATGGGCGTCGTTGTTCCACTCTACGCGTCCGCGATTGCGTGGACACTCGTCTACGATACAGCTTATGCTCATCAGGTCTTTCCCCACCACCCTCAAGCACATACAGAGCCCCATATGTTCACGTTCTTCACCTACAGCTCGCCTCAACTATTTGCTTACTAGATAGATGATGGAGTTCTTTAAAGTTTCGAAGTTGGGCTACCTTTAAGAACTGGACTGCGCCTTCCTTCTATTTTCTTGGGTGGTGCACCTTTGATATTTTCGGTTGGCATGAGATCTGCTTACTTTCCTGGCTACGACCAAAGCAGTTATAGATAAGGTCGGACAAGTATTACAGAGCGAGGCGAGGTGTTGACGTGAGCAGCTGTGGTTCAGTGCACCCTACTGATCCGGTCTTTCATAAGGTAGAGATGAAAGCCGGTGATTTGCAGTTAATGAAACCACTTAGATCACCGTATATTTTGTTTCGTAGACTACATCACGTTTGGTTTCACATTGTACCTCCATATTGAATTCTGCACTACGCACGTCGTTTTGTTTAATGCGCACATGTCGTGCATATGTCACCTTTATCGGGTCTATCCTCGTGACCTCATCATCCAATCGCACAAATCTGCACTTCTGCACACATATCTCTTTCGAGCAGAGCGCAGCTATAGGTGACCCAAAACTTTCTCGTCAGGTGAGACCCGCGGGTTATGGATCGACCGCATGGACGCTTGCAGTCGAAAGGTACCCATATGATGAACCTAATGGTGCAACGATTGTTAGTCATTTTCGCCACATGCCCTGCGCATTCACGTTTACGTTTATACCATTCCTGGGCCGGTCAGCAAATCCCGTTCTCTCATATGGCAACAAATACCTTCGTAAGTGGTATGATCTCGGAAGGAAACCTTGCGTATCATGCATTCAGTGGATTTCCGCGTCATCTGATTTCTCTTCCGCTTTTGTTATTTATTGGCCAACACTCCGATCTGCAGACATGACTGCTGAGTAGAATAACTCAATCTTTGTTTCCATCGCTAAATCGTCGAGAATTACGGTTTTCGCCTTAATAAAACGAGCCCGTGCTACTCTCCTTCGTCTACTGCATTCCCATGTGAAGTTGTCGCGAAGTTCACTGCATCTTCTATACAGGCATAGTTTCCGATCTTTTCGATGTCTTGGTTGGCGAGATAGATAGCGAGGACAAAGATGGTTCTGCATCCATTTCATTGTGGATGGATTCGCTTTCCTGATCCGATGTTCCTGGAGTCATTCTGGAACTGTTCCAGTTTATCCTGCAGCTCTGCGACGCTGTAAGCAAGGATAACCGTCATCTGCAAGCAGCACCTGCGTCAGTTGCTCTCCGTCGATACAAATGCCTTCCCTCCATACAAGGGAAATGAAGAGCTAATTTTATTGCGAAGAGTTTCGGTGATCATTTCGCCTAAGCGCACTCATTTACTAATATTGATATGGCAGACATCGTTAAGAAATTTGATTTCTGTGCTGCAAACGGCGTTCAGCTGTTATAGCAGATCGACGTATTCTGGATTGATGCCGTCGCTGGTCAGTGGGTTGATCACATTGTTCTCCACCGAACTGAATGCTTTCTTGCATTCGTTAAACGCGAGACTTAGGGCTATCCACAACTCCTTGCACTTTTCTTGTAATTGAACGACCACGTGATCATTGAGTAGCCCTTGCAAAAGCCAGCTTGCTTTCTGCTTGTGGATAGATCCAGCTCTTTGGTGAGGTGGTTCAGAATGACGCGCTTAAACGTCATATACATCTGAGGTAGTTACATGATTGATCAATTCCTGTTGAAGCATTCAGGGTTCGGTTTCTTTATTGGTAGTGTTGTTGCAGGTAACTGCCACATAGCAGTGGTTTTTTATCCCCCAAGACTTGCTGAAACAAGCTGTTGATGCCTCGAAAAGCTCGGTTCTCACGGCTTTTAAGTGTTCGAGGAGAGATTGGCATTTCCTTGACATCTGCCCACCTTTAGTTGCCTAACTGCTGACTGCAGTTTGTCCCACGTAATTTCTGGTAGAGGCTCACTGTCATCAGTGGAGTGGGTTCTTGCAACAGCATTTTGTTGTACTGGTAAATATTGCTTCCTTGGGTGACACTAGTAGAAACCGCCTCATGATGACGTCTCTTTCCGCTTTCTTTATTGCTGCCTTTCTGAGCTTCTTGTGCCCGTATCCTTCATAACTTTCTTTTGTCTCTATTTTGACGTTTCAGGGCTTTCTCTTCGTCATTATTAATTCTTCCTTCGGCCTTCATATGCGCTCCACGCCATAACTTTAACCGTGTCAGATGTAATCCGCCGACGATTCGTTGGCTTCGCAGGAGAGCATTGCGTACTTCGCCAACGAATTTTCCGTAGTCCCCGTCAACTCTTCCCAGTGGGTCCATTTGAAGCTCAGCTAACGCTGTGTTCATTTCGAAGAGGTTTACATCAAAGGCATGGTTTAAGAGTGTTTTCTGCCACCTTACGATGCGATTTTCTTCCGCGATATTATCCCAGACTGTTGCGCAAAGAGGCCGATGATCTGATTTTCTTTCGTATTCTACTGTGTGTATGACACGCTCGTTCCTCGATCCGGTACCGAACCGAACAATGGAGCGTTCGCTGTGTTGATGGGTATGATGATTATTGCATTAGAATCCGCTTAGACTATAATGTGAGTCGACATTCTTCACTGAGCCTCTCGAGATAGTCCTAAAAACTTTCTTATTCTTCATCTCAAACTCTTCAGGGTGCGTCTACAGGAGCTAAGCGGCCGTTTCTTGTGCTGCCTCAGTTCTAGGGCCGCTGCATGTAGCGAAATAACTTCGTGTTTTTTGTAAGCGGTTCCATCCTTAGCTTCACGGCGAACTCGATGCATCTTGCACTTGATTTGTTATCTATGGCCTTCGCAAGAAGTATTTCTTCACTGTTATTTCAGTTAGCCGTGATTTCCTCTATTCTCGTCGCCTCACAAATTC
>JAARMF010002749.1:0-11441 GCA_022844705.1 Toxascaris leonina
CTATTTTAAATGGTCACTAATATTTCAAATGACCACTGTCATTTTAAATGGCCGCTACTATTTTGAGTGGCCACCTCTATTTTAAATGGTCACTACCTACGATGAGTGGTCACTACTGTTTTGAATGGTCACTACTATGTGCAAAAACTGCAAATTTTAAACAATATTGCTATAGTATGAATAGAGGATGATGATGATGATCGTTTTCGGAAATGCGTCTAACGAATTTCGCATTGATAAAATTCTTTAGCGAAACGAAACGCATAAACATATATACGAATTCATTCAATTCAATCAACACCAATCGCTCGTATATTCATCGAATGCCCTTGCAATCGAGTAAATAACTTGCTCTTTATTCACCTTCATTCCTCAACGGAATATTAACCTATATAGAAGTCCTGACAAATATTGCCCCCCCCCCCTCCCCCTCCTTCCCCCGCTGAGCAAAAATTGTCTCTATAGGGTGAAATTTGACAGACGAACATAAGTTCGGTGGATAATGATGACATTGATGAATCCTGACCTTTCATCTATGCACTTGAAGCCCAAGTAGAGAAACCTTTCAAAACTCTCAAAAAAGGTTGATGTGCTAATAGAGTGTGCTGGAACTGACGATGTCTAAAAAGGAGAAAATGAATTGGTTGAGGTGGTCTGAGGACGGCATAGAACATGCGATAAAAGTATTGTTCACTGGGAAAATATTACAACAGTGGTTTATACGATGTCAGGTTAGAGGCTGTATCATTTTTGAAGTTTTTCAGTAGAGCACTCGTATGTTGTCGTCAGATCACTAGATGCAGCAGCACATTCTTCTCATTTTCTATTGTTTCATTACCAATTTTCGTATAATCTCATCGTCATCAAGCGAAGGTTATCATCTAAGCTTGAGCCAGATTAAACGTTAGCCAAATATTTCCATAGCATTCCATCTTAGCTAATGTCAGTTTCATTCTGACTGTCGTCGCTTTACGCTCATCAGTCGTCTTTCATTATAGGCATACTAGGACCGATGATATTGAAGAAAAAATGGTAGAAATTTGAATGAATTGGCAATAGCTCAGTGGGAAAGTATTTGAACGGTAAATTGGAGGTCAGAGTTTACACCCGTTGGTGGGCAAAGCTATCGTTGATTATGAGCAATTGGTTTGATGTTGTCGAGTGATTTGTATCGTAAAGTCGAAATGTTTTGTGATGCGACATCAAAAAGAGATTCGCAAGCGAAGTGTAGTGAGAGGGCAAATTGCGGTTTTTTGGGGGGAGCAGTGCACATATGTTCTATACCTCTCTCCACACCTACCAATGTATCTTTGGTTTTATTACCTGAGGAATACCTGAGGAGATGTAGTACCAATAACCTTTTGTATACCATATATGGAGCATTAAAGTTCCATTATGTACGCATGAACGTTCTCAACGAAGAACATTCATGCATGGATAACGCAACTTCATTGCTCTATGAATGGTGAACGAACACCATTTTCGAGAGCGGAAAACACCATTTTCGAATAGCAGTTAGTAATCTTCCATTGCACAAAAAAAGAAGCTAGGATTTATTTTATTGTAAAAATTTTTATAGAAAAGCATCCATGAATTTTGTGAAAGGAATACTTCGAAATTTCTGAGGATAAGAAAAAAATGTGGAAAAATTCTCCAAAATCTTTAATGAAACTCTAAATTAGTCGGATAATTTTCAGGAAGGAATTTCAGGAAGGATGAATGCATTTCTCTGAAAAATTTCTGAAGCTTCGGACATTGTTTAATTGACAATCCCTTCTTTTGCATTAATTCCACTCTCCCACTTCGCTTTATCAAAAAAAAATTTATTGCGATAGTGAGGAACTTCTGCGATTCGCTGGCTAAACCGTGCAGGATTTGCAAGCTACAAAACTTGCTTTGCAAGCTAAAATTAGAAGCTAGCTAAATCTTTCGATAGTTAACATAGCTGTTGTTCGATGTGTATCATTTAAGTGAACATTGATTACTTATTGAACTAGAATAATAAATCTTTATGCTTCTTTAATCTCTAGCTAGAAATATCTTGCAAAATACACTCATTGTACTCAATGCTTTTTCTATTGAACACCTGATTTAGCCCTATAGAACTTTATTGATGAGTGGGTACGGATCTAGACTGTTGTAATGATACTGTGTTTTATTCACATTCAAATAGCTAAACAAAAAAGAGAGAGGCGAAGCGATCGTGTATCGAGATCGTATTTAATTANGAATAGCTAAACAAAAAAAGAGAGAGGCGAAGCGTTCGTGTATCGAGATCGTATTTAATTAAGTGCCTCAAAATTGCGAAGTTGATGGTGATTGTTTTGTTGTTTTTTGCAAAGGAATGTGGTGATTAATCAATGTGTATTTTTGAGGGTTTTAACGTTGAAACGATTTGTTGATTCGTCGATGAATTTTTATAGAAGCGTTAAGCTATATACGTCGAAATGTTTGAATAATTTCAGGCGATGGATTCACTTCAGATGATGCTTTATATGGTGTGTATACCACTCATATTAATAATCTGCCTATTAGCCGCACTCGGTAATATATTTGTGCTATTGGCTCGACTATATGTGAAGAGTCGCTCAAATTCATTGGAGTTGACATTCTCTTTGGCCGCATCCGATACATGGACATCGATTGTTGTTGCCGCATCACTATTTATCAACTCTTATATGCCAGTGATTCTCGATATTCCGCAATCTTCTCTTTGCTTCTCCCTCACTCTTGAGGTTCACCTTTTCCAAAATATTACCTTGTCTAAAATGTTGTTGCATCCTAAGCAATTGATTTTCGAAGATGGTGGTACTAGGAAACGACATCAGGTTGTATTCACTTGCAACATCATGTTCAACACTTTGCTTTAGTGTTCATCGTAATTCGCACAGCACATATGACACCTGTATCCCTCCCATCCTTCCCTCCTTCCCCTCCCTCCCCCCTTCTGGCAAAACTGCATTTTTTCAAAACTCATCTTTCTTGTTACCTTTGCATCACCTTCTATATTCCAAAAAGTGTATGGCACATAATCTTTGTCTTTATTCCCTCTACAAAATCGAAACGCCTACACATTGTTTCCACAGCAACTGCTGCAACTGCACTGGATGTCGTCGCCTGGGGCACTTAAGAGTTTGTGTGGTGCACAGCACTTTCATGCCTCACTAACAGTCTCGAAAGTGAAGTGCTGGATCCTAGCCTTTTGCTATCCTGTAATAGACGCTTTGATAGCAAAGGAAACATCTGAACGACATATGATCCTTATAGAATGACAACAGTTTAAATTGACTCGACTTGTCAAATATTCTGACAACCGTAGGCAAACATCATCTGAATCATATATCGAGTCGCTGAAACGCTGAAATGTCGAGCAGCTTGCCGACATTTGAACTTCCGATGTTGTCAGGGAAGTGTATGGAGGTGCATTTAGACGGATGGATAATTATGCCTCATATCGGAATATTACGTTGTGCGAATAGAATCTCAGCCTTCTCCCTTTGCTTATGAAAAAACCGGAAGTGTCAAATTGGAGGTGCGAATCTGTTTCCGCATGACCAGAATCCGATTATCCGATGCTGAGATGGAGAACTTAAAAGCTTCATCACTGCGTAACGGAACGCATACTTCATGAGGAGCCACAGCATTATCAAATCGTACTAAAATCTCTTTATAGGTAATAGAATAATGCTCTATTACATGGGCAAGTCGAAATGCCCATTTCAGTAACAGCTAGAGGGTCCAATAGGTTAATAGTTAACGTTCGGAGCCACACACGTCGGCGGCTTATATAGAATTAATTCGGCGATGAGGCGCAAGGGGCGCAATAAAGATGAAGGACGCGATCCAAACAGTACTTAGAAATTTCGGATGATTCATTTTTTCAGTATTTCGTCAATAAGGTTGATAAATTGCCGATTAAATTCTTTGAAAATTTAGCGCAAATTTATTTTTATTCATTTATGAATGCTTCATAAATAAATAAAAATAAACAGAATAAAATAATTGCTGAAGAGTTGCAAGTGCTAGCTGAATATGAAAAGCATCAAATCTCAAAGATATATGAAGCATTCATATTTATGATTAGTGCAATCAGGCTCTCATGACATTTTGCACTCTTCATTTTGCTAGCTTCACTAAATGTTTCTTATGTCGCCTAAAGGAAAGGGACAAAATCAACGCCTTCGATAGCTTTCTCTTCTTTAAATCTTCGCACGTACGCATCTCACTTCAATTATCAGGGGGGCGATTTGTCAAGCCAGGCTTTAGAGAGATGCGTTCATAATAGGTTGCAACTAGTAATCTATACTAGCTATACTTTTGCCTCAAAAGTGATATTCTACTGTACCTATACCACCTGTTTCAAAAATTGAGCCTACCTGTGCACAAGTACGTACATTGTACCTGTGTATTTATGTTGATACAATAATTTACCAAGTCTCATACCGTTCGTTCCTTTGATTTCTCTTCATATATATTGCTAAGACAACAAAGATCACTTTACTGAGTAATGGAATGAAATGAAACTATTAGAGGCGATGGAGAAAGGAGTTCGATCAATGATTGAAACAATTTAAGAAATCATAGAAAACAGCATCGGAATAAATCATTGTTTTTTCTCATTGCAAAATAAAATGGATACAACTGTCGATGAGAGCGGCCGCTAATAGAAAACATTCGAACGTATTTTACAACCTTCGAGGCTCTATCAACCGTTTTTCAACAACAACAATTTTTTTTAAATCTAGACGGCTACCACCATATTTTTGCATACAGACGATTCNNNACGATTCGCAATTGAAAAGTGGCACGTTTTCAAATGAGGTCGAAGTGAAAAACATCAAAAAATGCCGATCTCTTTTAAGCTTTAATCGAACATATTTGAGGAAAGCATCATATCGGTCATGAAGCATAATAGTTGAGGGATATATTACAGAATAAATGAAAGCAAAATAAAAAAAAATGGATGGGGTCAGAGAATTAAAAATGCTTTAAAAGTTAGCAGTCGATGCTAAACAATTCAAATATTCTTTGAGCTTTTCCTTTCTTGGTTGCTTTCTTTTGAATGAAATAATAAGCGGATAATGTGAGTTGTGCGAAAAGTTCAACAAATACTCTCATCGGCAAGCTAAATATTAACGACATATGTGAGAAGATATCAAAACATCTGCTAAAATAACTTATTCAAGTGATAACGAACACAGTCTTCTTATCGTCGTGCTATTCACTCATAGTTCGAGTTCAAGACCACTAGTTCAAGACAATCATCAGGTCGTTCCTCATTCGATTCGAAAATGTTAAGCGTCTAGAGCTGGTAGATGCATCATCTCTTCATCATATGAGGTGCTTATTGCCGTTACCTTTGTATAGTAGGTGTTTTCCGTTTCAGTGCATCGAAGCCTTTAGAAGTGCACATTAAGCTTGCACCTGAGTTAGTTATATTCGTCGATCTATTGCTGTTTCGTCGATGCCAACGCTTTTCAGGATTTTAAAATAGACTCAATTGGATGCGCAAAATGATGTCCATTTGATTTCTTCAGAATTAGAAATGTCCTCAACATGATGGATTATTTCAGCAATGAGTCAATCCTTGACATACGTTCTGCTGTAAATGTCAGCAGTGACGTACGCTCAACTTGACACTTTCACGATTGCTACGGTCTTCTCTTCAATCTCTTTCAACGGACCCTTCACGGCAGAACAAAGGCCTAGTCGAGAATTTAAGAGAATGAATCGTCGATTCAGCATGACTAAACAGTCGTGGAATTCATAGCTGAGGGACAAATTTAGAAATATAGAACCAGCCGCTTGTATACAACCTTAATGCATCCCTATCTTAGGCTCAGTTATCCAACTTCCTTCACTACTCTTCAAGCTTCATTAATGGCGCATTCCGTATTTCCGGTTGTTTGCAATCGTTCAATGTCTTAATCAGCTTTAAATATTCAGCTTCATGTCGCACTTTCAAATATGTTTATCACACCTCGAAGTCAAGCGTCACTCATTTCGGACAGATGTGATGCTAGCGATAGTGGGACGATGAAACGCGAAAAAGAGGAANGCAAAAATAAGCACTAGACATAAAAACCACACCTAAATTTCATTTGACGCAATTTTTCTTTGTTCTTCTTAGGTTTGCATTCGCAATGATTAAATTTTCTAAGGGGATCGACCACCCATTAAAAATCATTCTAAAAAGACGAATTCATTTGCTCACATTGAAGAGATGAGAATAAAAACTAATAATTATTCCACATAAAAAACCGATAGCCAGAAAAATCTAAGAGTTCAAGAACAGAACATCGACCTTAAGAGAATTTAGAGAATCAGTCGCAAAACTGAAATTGCGGATGTTAGACAATTTCTCTTTAGTAATAATTTCAATGAATATCTTCAATGAGAAGTTCAATCTGAATTGCTCTTTGTGTCCCCCCAAAAAGTCGGTGAAATTTTTGGATTGTTCGTGAAGGCCTTCTTGAAACATCATTTTCATAAGCGGACAAACAAGAACAAACAGCATATTATGCATGATTCATTAGCAACGATAAAAATTAGATACTACAACGATATGGCTTATGTGAAGCTTTCGTATATGGGATCATCGGGGACTTTTCTCGGAGTTAAACTACAGTTAAACTACAAAATATATGGGATCTTTCTCCGTTTAGGAGACGAAATCAATGAAAAAGCGTGTTGGGAATCTGTAAACAGATTGATCACTATTGCACAAAATTGAACTGTTGTGCAATCAATGAGGCTGAGGATAGTTTAACATGAGACACAATCATTCCTTTCACTATGCGTTCCATCATTCCGCAAACATTACTCGTTAGCGAAGGAACACCAATGAGGTTCTTTTATATTTGTGGTGTTGCCTCAGGAAGAAATGGTTTGTGGTATATGGCAAATAAGGAGTATGCGACTATCTGGAATGCGCTGAATGTTCCTAGACAGCCATAAGGGAGCCTCTCCGACTTTCAGGAAATCCACTTATCCAGGATAATTATTTGCCGCAGCATATCGCTCCCTAGTGGAGGCAAGATACCGTGATCATGGACGTAGATTGNGATTGTGGAGGCAAGATACCGTGATCATGGACGTAGATTGTCCTTACCTACTTACTCAGTATTACACACTCCCCTTCAGCTATATGGTAAACCACGCCTTCGCAGCCTCTGAAGAGGGGAACGTGAGAGTTGAATAGAACTTTCACCTGACTATAAAAAAGTGGCATTCCACTAACTCATTGACTCATTATCGGAAGAGATGATTTCGGCAGAGCACACCTCAGTTGTTATTTGAGATTTCAGTGGCATCACATCGACCTTCACACGGTTTACACCCAACTGAGCCATGAAAATGACATCACTGCAATTGAAAGATCGTATATCGACAGCCTAATTTATCCTACTAATGCACATCCCATATCCTGTATATAACCATTGTCGGAATTTCTTAGTTGCAATTTCCTTCTGCAAACTGTACTTTCGGAATTATTGACTGCGGTTCGGCATTTCATATGCCGATTGTAGGCAAAAATCATCGATAATTCGTTTCTATTATAAACTCGTTGCCATTTATACAATTCCTCTTTCGAGATCTAGCCGGAAGAAATATCCTCGTCGTGAGGGAGTTATACAGCAGTTGACAGGATATGAGAAGTTCGTGGGATTGTATGAGACGCAAAATGAGCATAATCTAGTTGAAGCGGAAATAAGCGCTCATACGTCAGGCGAAAGTTCTATTCAACTCTCACGCTGTCCCTCTCAAAGGCTATGAAGTCGTGGTTCACCGCATAGTTGAAGAGGAGTGTGCAGTACTGAGTAAATAGATAAGCACAATCTATGGCCACGATCACGGTATCTTGCCTCCAGTAGCAAGCGAAATGCTGCGGCAAGTGAGTATCCTGGATAAGTGGGTTTCCTGAATGTCGATGAGGGTCCCTTATGGTTATCTAGGAAAATTCGCGCATTCCAGATAGTCGCATGCTCCTTATTTGCCATATGCCGCAAATCATTTCTTCCTGACGTAACACCACGAATATAGAGGAACCTCTTGGTGTTCCTTCGCTTACGAGCAACATTTGCAAAATGATGGGAAGCACAGTGAAAGGAATGATTGTATCTCATGTTAAACTATCCTCAGCTTCACTGGATGCACAATAGTTTGGGAGAGCGATCTCAATGGCTTGCGAGCGAGCGTGTAGATACCACTGCCCTCCGAGTTCTGTCACCACAAAATCACTTGATCATTTGATTGACTGGACTATCGAACGTCGATGACGCTGCCGGTCACAATGCGCTTCCATTAGGGTACTGAGGCCCGTGGTTTTGCATTGTTGTAGCCAATAAATGACGCCACCCCGCTGGCCAGGCGAGAAGGCCTTTTCACCGCTTCGCTTTAGCCGGGTTGGCCCTTAGGGATCAGATGCGTAATCATCACCCTGGTACCCATAAGAAGCCTGTCCAGCTTGGTAAGACCTGCCAGAGCACGAAGCTCCGCTGGCATAGCCTTCCTGACCCGTTGTCATCCTTGCACTACGTTGAAGTAGCGAAGTCGGAATTTTGCAAGGGGTCACCACAAAATACCGCATCGAAATTGAACCTGTATTAAAAGTTATCATTTCAAATGGGCTCCAAGCACTAGATGGCGTGCTTATACCATATTACTTCCAATAAAACCCCTATGAGATCGAAAATTTGCTAGATTTCTAGAAACTGTTTCGCTAGGTCAATGATTACTAATACTCATAAGAATTTGAGTATCGCTTACCCCTCAAACCAATCAAAGGAAGGTGCTGGAAAGGGAGTTTTCGACTGGTATGATTCTTAGTTGAATCTGGCAATTAAGCCTCAGAAACAGTCCCTCAGAGAATCCACTAAAAAAAGTCAAATATTTCAGGCATTCCGGTCGGGTGGACTTCTAACAGGCACGCTTCATCTGCTTGCGCTCGCTATGTGCCATTTTTTGACGACAACAAAGCCTTTCAATCATGAGCAAATTCTAAGCCGTCAAAAAACCTATGTGGTTGTCGTCCTTATATGGGTTGTTCCACCGCTTGCATTTGTCGCCTATTTCTCCGCATGGCCAAATCAAGGCTATCGAATCGAAAATTGTGCAGTCGTTTCGTTCTACGATAATCTATATTTTCGACTCGTCATATCGTGCTTCATTATTTCTCTTATGTTGGCTACTGGTCTTCTATATTGGAAATTGTTGAAAAAACTGAATGAGGTTAATTTTTGAAACGCTATGATTAGAGTTCTTCTTAAAGTTTCCAACTGAGAGTTTGGCTGATATATGAGGGAAGGCAAACTTCTCCCCTCAAATGAAGATACTCTACTTCCTTCCTACCCTTCTTTAAACATCCCAACCCTTAGTAGAAGATTCTATGGATGACGAGTAGTAAATAGCGAAAAGTCCCATCGGCCGATAGTTTGGCCGTCGAAGGACCGGTTGCTAACGTGGATCTGTCGGACCAGTTCCACCAGTCGGATTTTATGGATCGCTCGCTCATACAGACTTGAAAATATCTAATCCAGAAAAGTGATCCCGTTCATAGTACATATTTGTAACAACTAGTCCTTATCAATCCTTGAAGAATTTTAAAGAATTTGAACTAAAATTAAATTTGAGGTGCGCACAAAGGCGCAAAGTTCATCAACTGCTTGGAAACGTCGAACGGTTGCAACATCGGGTCTAATTTTTGGTACATTTCTTATCGGTTGGTTACCAGCATCGGTGCTATACGTATTGACAGCAGTTGGTATGCCATTGCATAATGTGCAAAGCATCTGGCTCAATATTGTCGCACTCACATCATTGGTATTAATTATGGTAAAAACATTGACGAATCCAGTCATTTACGCAACCAGGTACGTTCTTTTTAAGATCCACTCAGGTGCTGCAACTCAAACCACACTTTATACGCATCAATTCCTGCTATCATTTCATTTCGTTCGTCCGATGCAAGTCCATTTGGGGCGATCAGACCTTCATTCCTTCCAGCTCCATCATTATCCGCTCACCACTTTATCCCTCCCCCTCCCCCCTCCTCCCCCGTCCCCTCCGTAGGGTTCTATCCTAGATTATGCGATACAATATTTGAACTAAAGAACTGAAATGTTTTTAAATGTCCTTTCAAAATACTACCAAGTATTTTAATGTTAATACCTCTTTAATACCGGATTTTATTCAGCTTTTACTCCATCTTTTTGAGCGTCATTCAATAAAGAGCAGCTTTGCTAGCCTTATAATCAACGATGTAAACATCGCGGGCAGTGCGATCCGTCAGCAAACGTACTGAATCGCTAGAGGTCAAAGCAGAAATAAAAACTAATTGACGCATGAAAAAACCGTTCACATTGCCGACCGGGTCTCTGATCTCACATTCGACGGTCGATACTTCTGCTTCCACCAAGAGACGATCCGCTGAGGTCGCGCTTCCTGTTGAAACTCACATCGTAGATGGGGTGGGCATCTCGAGATGCCGTTGAAAATTGATCTGCTTGAGACGTGCTGCTGCTAGTGGTGTTGCTGCTACTGCAACTACTGCTGTGATTCGCTTGACCGATTTGGATTATGTTGCCTCGCACACTCTTTGCCATGCACCTTTACGAACCACATTCGTTTGTTCGCACCGACAAGGCTGGTGCGCCCATGGAAAACAGCGCAATTGTCCTGGTCGACATGCTGTGTCTCAAACCTGAGTAATTAAATCCCTATTCAGCGTATCGCGCATAAACAATATAATGAAGCGCGAGAACTGACATCGAAGAATACAATTAAAACGAGTAATTGAAAGGATAATAACAATTCGATACAAACCACAACGTCCTCCCACAAATCAACCTTCAAAGTGCTTATTACTAACTGCTCTAACCAAGAGCTATCATTGATTGCCCAGTAATAGGAAGGGTTCAAAAAATTTCCACCTCATTTCATTCTGTTTCAGTAATTACAAAATTGTTCTTACTATAGCTCTAGTGATGGTAATTTTTGCAAGCAACAACGTTTCTAGATACTTTTAACTCGCTTGACAGCTAGGCTCATTTTTCGCCTAAGCAAACACCAGTACACTTCCCCGACTCTCAATATATAACTGTCTTCCTAGATTCGAGTCTTCACCACCAAAGATATAAGCAAATATGTAGGAACACAGATGACAAATAATGAAAATGACTAAACGAAAGAATGCCCACATCCAGGAAATTGGTTGATCCATATTAATCGGTGTAGTTGACTCATTTCCTCGGACCGCCGAAATATCACAAAAATGGCGTGTGGAACCTTGGCTTCTGGCTTATATACCTTTCTTCGAGTATTAGCACCCATTTATGAATAGAAGGTTGTTTCTGTAGAAACCACCAATCCATATTTATTTTAACTAGCAATATTCATTCGTAAATGGAGGGGCACCATGGTTCCAGCGCCCCCCCCCCCCC
>JAARMF010002751.1:1681-16563 GCA_022844705.1 Toxascaris leonina
ATATATATATATATATATATATATATATATATATATATATATATATATATAAGTGGCCTGCTCGCCCTGGCCAGCGGGGTGGCGTCACTTTTTGGCTACAACAATGCAAAACCACGGGCCTCAGTACCCTAATGGAAGCGCATTGTGACCGGCAGCGTCATCGATGCTCGACAGTCCGGTCAATCAAGTGATCAAGTGATATATAGATAATGTGTAATTCATTGGTACCTTATGAATTATACATTACCAATGAACTCCGGTCACAATCCAAAGCGATTTGCGCTAAACACAGCATACTAGTGAGAAAATGACGATGGCATGTATTATTATGGACAGTTACGGTCACTAGTCAAAGATTTCATGCAGGCTCGGGAACATTCCTATCGGAAATGGGCACTACTTTATTTCTGTGATGCAAATGAATGGGCGGAAATATTGAGATGCTTTTAATGGTCAACAAACGAGGCGAAAAATTAGTGGACGTTGCTTTAGAACTGGAAGCCTCATCGACCAAAATACCTCTCTCCGCTATGGAAATATTTCCTTTAGCGGTTTCATTCAGAGTTTTGGCAGTTTCCAGCCGTCGTCAATGAAATGGCGTCACAATCGGAAAAGTTCGCTTAGCAAACGACCGCAAAGTAATTGAAGAGTGCATTCAACTACAGTTAAAAAATTCAGTTGATGTCGATACCCACAAACTAGTGGATTTGAGAAAAAAAAAAGAAACCTCATCCACCCCCTCCATTGTATAGTTAAGTGGAACTAAATTTTTCGCGAACTATGATGCAACATCTCTCCAACTGTTTCATATACTCACTTTGCGCGGAAGATCGCGACTTTATCTGCTTTAAAGAATACCACCATGCAGTCAATGATTCTTCGATTCGATGTTCCTAGCGCAAGCTCGACAGCTTCTCCATGACAACCAACCATTGTTGTCCAAGGTTCGTAAAGTTCATGCTCAAATTTCTTGGGAACTCGTGCAACCGCAAGACTTTGCATCATAGGTGTCCTCGTGTCAGCTTGTCTCATCATCCAACATTTTCCCAACGAACAATAACAGGTAACGACTAAATATGCTGTGTATAACGTGTGTGGCATATGACGTTCTCCGGCTTTGCATCATTATCATCATCCATCACTACTCCACATGAAAACTACCTGAAGTTCCCAAGAGAAACCGTTCGAAGAACAGTTTCCCAACTCAGCGTTACCGGTTCCGTAGATGACCTATCATCGGAGGTTCTGTCGGATAAGGCAGGTCAAGGCTAGAATCCATAGTCTCCTCACCTCCGACCATCATGTCCTCGCTTTGATCTCTGCCAACCACCTCTTCCCATACAATGCGGTGATGAGTCGCAACTCTTCCCTCGTGCGACCGACCATTCCTGATGGCCAAGACCTCACGTATNATAACAACCGTGCGACCGACCATTCCTGATGGCCAAGACCTCACGTATCTCGTCCCAGCTTTCTGGTACACCTACTGCTGGATCCCAACACCAATGCATGATCGCGCTCTTATTTATGAACCTAAACAATATTACTATAAATCCAGTGTTCAAGAAAGAAGACAGTAGGCCAGAGATGCTTCCAAGAGATCCGTTTTCTTTGTATTTCGCCCAATAATTTCTAGCAGGCTCATCTACAACTGTCCAGAAACGGCACCCCAATAACGACACCTACTAATATTTCTCCCTGTAAAACCAGCCGTTCGTGCACACCTGCTATACGATCGGCAAAGATGCCCCGACAGCAGCAATAACATTGTCCCAATTTGAAACGGATTTTATTGAAATTATTAATAAAACCAATATCTGCAGTGTAGCACAGTTGGGAGTCTTTAAAACACCGGAAAACGAAGATTAAAAGACAGTGAGAGTGATTATCCATAAGGGAACCTCCTGGATTAACACAACCAAAAACAATATGCAGAAGCGTTTGATTGTGCTTCAGCGACAAAAAAAATCTGAAGCTGTGGAAAAACAAGCGAATGAATCGCTGCGATAAAATTAACCTAGAAAATCTCAACAGTGATAAGCTAAGCAAAAACCTCAGGCAACAACTTCGTATGATAGAGATGATGTTAAGAGCGTTACAACTCGCCAGTCAAGCTCTAACAAAATATCACTTGGTCCCTTCTTCTCCAAACACTCAAGATTGTTAATCTTCATCACAATAAGAAACAAAACATGCCACTCATCCAACACGTTCGTTCCTCCTACCCCCCTCCCCCCTCCCCCCTCGTTCGTTCGCATATAGACAAACGGTATTGGCCACCCACGAACAAATAGCTTGACTCAATCTATCTAATAAAAGTTCAGATGAAACCATCCAACAAAACAGCATTCTAATGGAAATCGTGAATAGCAGCAACAATCTTCTTCGCCGAGATGCCAAACATATCAAGCAAACCGTCGGGAGGACCTGAACGTGGAACACCCGTCACACACAATGAACGTACGCGTATTCCCGGTTCATCAGCAACACTCGCACATACAGCCTCTCCGATACCTGAAATTAGTTGGAGTAGACGTTTTGACCAATCCACGACTCATCCCTCACCAACCTCTCTTTACAGGCCCACTTTCAACCATTTGCAAATCCTGAACGCACATACTTGCTGATCCATTCAGAAAAAAAATTTGTTCCACAAAGACAAGCCAAGCAAAAGAACCCAACTAATTGAACTCAGCACACAGCATTCGGGAATATAACAGGATATAAATACACTCACCTGTCTTGAGGTAAATTTGCCTATAGGAAATGCCACAAATATAGCACGAATTCGTACTTGTGCTATCAACTTAGCTATCAACGCATCAATTAATCAAAATTCATATTCCATATGATCGCAAAATGATGAACTTAACAATCAATAAAGCTCAAATTGAATGCCCCAATAGGCGGTACCTCCAGCTGGATAGTGATCCTCCACTGTGAGAATCCTACCACCAACACGCTTCGCATGTTTGATGATCAATTCCTTGTCGAGCGGCTTGATTGTGAACGGATCAATGATGCAAGCGTGCACTCCCTCGCCCGCCAACGTATCCGCTGCCTTGAGGCACTCAAATAGCGTGACTCCAGCACCAATCAGCAGAATCTTGTCACCGGCTGATTCACGCACCACCTGCAAATGCAAACCTTTTCAGAAAGACCTCCCATGGTGAAACGCAAGTGACGGGCATTAATGATGGGAAAAGCCGTTTCAGACGTTCACTCCATTATGGCATCCAAGGAACCGAACCACAGAAGCATGACTTCCTGTTTCTCCGTTTCTAAAATAACAGAAATGAGTTGGCTACTAATTCCCCGCTCTGGAAAGCTTCACCTAAACCTAAAATAGAAGCCGTGCGGAGTGCCACATAAGCATCTCTTAAAAACCACATACTCTAGGCTCCAACTCGTTTCTTACATGACGCTTTTCTCTACTCCGATACTAAGAATTCCACACTTCCATCACCTTCCAATAAGCTCGTTCCCCTTTTCTGTGGAACGAAGCTGTAATTCGTTCTGGAGTAGAACAGTGGAAATCGAGTTCACAGCCAACTGAAGCAAATTTCGATGGCGTCCCATGCACATATTACCCGAGAGAAGTCAAATATGCCAAACGCGTAGGCCGATATAAACTGACGTGAAACATAAGGTGAAACACAAACAGTATCTCATGGTAGGTGAGGAAGAACTGGTAAAGGATTTGCGACGTAATACGAACTAACTAAGATGGACTGTCATGAAGCTCGCATCGACCGCAACGGTACTGCAACTTTTAAAAGCAGTGTGCCTAACGTTGCCGCCGCCCAAAAAGTGCTCAAACAGCTCACTTCGCTCCTATCCAAAGATGCAGAAAACAGTGCAGCTAAAAGTAAAAGAAAAAAATACAGAAATTAGCGAAGCGAAAGAAATCTAGTTCACGATTTTTCTAGATGATTTGCGCATGAGATGAACCCCGCGCTCGCCCATTTCTTCGGAGAAGAGGTGGGTGGAGGACAGTGAAAGAGAGGGAAAGAGACCTTCAATTTGTGCAGATGAGTCTCGCACGCAAGTACTTCAAAAAGCGCCATCATAAACATAAAGAAAAAAAACAGCTCACCTTGCCCTTACCGATCTCGAAGTGCTCGTTGTTGTCATAGATTATTGGATTCGCTGGTCGGCCTGTACGAATAAAGACGATGCCAGGAATGTTCGCAGCCAACTCAGTTGCTCTCTCCGTAGCGACTCCATCCGATGGATAGAACACCGTCGATGAAGGAATCGCTCTAAACTTCCGTATCGCCAAAGCTTAACTTCATCAAATTGTAATCAAGGTATGACTTCATATTGAAATCACCAAAGGTAAAGGGCGTCAGATACCCTCCTACGCATTCCAGATCACGTCCAGAAATCGCAAATACCGGTCCTCACCGCGCCCATAATGGAACAGTGGGCAATGGACGATGCTAAATAGCCGCTGAAGTAAAAACATTTTGGCAAAACTGCCAGTGTCAACACTTTCATCCTCTCAAAAACATTACTACTAACATCTCTAGGTTCGTGAACCTCTACTGACCTTCCGTGACAAACTTTGCAAGGGTGAGCGAAGGCACGTCGCATCTACTAAACTTCAAAAAAAAAAGCGACTGCAACCTGAAATGGCCTGACACAAAGAGAAGTCCTAGAAAGCAGGATCATCACCCAACCGACCAACCTTTGGTTCAATCTCAAAGCTATGCAAAACTTTCTCTTCCAAATTTCATTGCCCCAATAAACACAACGAAGGCTAGTGAAAGAATCAAGGATAAAGCTTCAACGTACGTGCACATTATGGTAATATCGTGCAAAAGCAACTTTTACGAGAGATTTTTCAAGCCTATCTAAAGCAATCAAAGGAAATCGTGCACAGCTAAGCAAATAACCTGAAAACGGCAAGATCCTCGAGTGCCATTTGAGATGGTCCATCTTCACCAATCGATACACCGACGTGCGATCCAGCACATTTGATATTCGCGAATGACACGGCACCCATACGTAGATGGTCGGTGGCACGCATAAAGAATGCCGCAAATGTACTTAAATATGCCAACTTTAGAAAGCGATCCACTCAACAGCAACAAAAACAACACCGTGTCCCCAACATATTAAGGCAATGCCTGCCTCATATACGATTCAAAAGTCCAATTCAGAACACTGCTTTATCCTTCATCGCCCTTTCCTCCATCATCAACACTTAAGAAACAATTCCTCAGCCACTACCCAGAGTAATTCGTGACTTGGCAGCCTTATGCCCCAGTAGCACTTCCATGCATCCCCACTAACGCCATACAGATGTGACCAGCTCTGTTGTGACCAAACTTCCTCCCACCACCACAGAACTAATGGAGCCGGAGAAAAAGGGCTACTTAAGATAGAATACTATGTTAAATAAGAGTAAGGAGAATTTAAAACTGATGAAGCAATAAACGAAAAGGGAAAAAGCATACAACTTTCATTACCCAACGATTTCCCCATTCCCCATCCCTTCCCATCTGCCCACTACAATCATGAGTCATGACACCGAAAAGTTCCTTTACTTCAAGATAACCCATCATACCGACTAGTATGGCGAAGCATATAAACTTTACGAAACACGTTTTACGGGCAAGGACCCGAATACACGGCTGACATTTCACGTAAATGAATATTTCTGTCTAGGAAAAAAGATAAGCTTCGAATGAAAAGTACGCAAATTTCTTTCAAAACGAACAGCTCAGTAGAAAACGAACCCTCGAGATCATCACTCCTTATATAAGGAAGCAAAGTTGATAGACAATTGTTTGCCACTAACTAATCACTTCCTTACAAGCAACGATCGAAAGCTCATCTGCTAGCTGCCGTTAAACTCGGGGAAAGCCATCAGCAAGAAGAATATTGACAAAAAAAGAGGAAACGTGGCCAACCCCCCCCCCCNTCCTCACAATTAAAGAAAGAGAAGGAATGTTCCAACCCATTCCAACCCAAAGCAACTACATACCGGAGATGATAGCCCCAACTTAGCACTTGCAACAATCCAGGCCCATCAGCGAACAGGCGAGAACGCTAGCGAAAACCGGACGCAAGCGAAAGACTGGAGTTCTGCCTTTAAGGGCTACTCTTTCGGGAACTGATAACCAATCTAACAACCAGAGTTTCGAGGCTTGGAAGTAAAAAGTGAAATGGCCAGGCGGTTGAGGATTTCCCACAAATATATCTTTCCATAAAGTTTGGAATCCCGTACCCCCAAACTACTTCCCCTTAAATTTCATTTATTTCAATCGCTCTCTATAGCAATAAAGCTCCAGCTATTTCTACAGCAATGTAAGCCACACAATAAAATATCTTATGATTGAACAATGCCTACCTCAAAGCGCAAAAAAAAAACAAAAAACAAATAAACAACGATTCACCTCGTGAATGGAATCGTTCTAGCACGGCATGCAGCCCCAATAGCCACACCGACAAGATTCTGCTCCGCAATGAAACACTCGATGAACTGCTCAGGATGTTTCTTCAGTAGTTTCTCGCTGTACGTCGAGTTCTTTGTATCGCCATCGAGTCCGATGATCCGTGGGCAAGCATCTCCCAATTTCGCCAGCGCAGTTCCATAAGCGGCACGAGTGGCTACCTAAATACATCACTCATGATGACCTGATATCCGGTCAGTCACTGACCCATTGAGTTAAATGACAGAAGGTATGGCACGGACCACAGTTTACCTCAAATGTAATAAAAAAAGCGTGTGACCAACTTACTTAGAAGGCGAAGCTAAACATACCAGATACTACTTCGTTAACTGATTCCCATCCTATGCCACGATGAGAACAACATCAAATTCGCAAATGGCCCATTAAAAAAAAGCGCCCAACAAAGCGAATTTACCAGAATCTCCTTTCTAACCTTATCTCCTTTCTTATAGCTAGGCGGCTCGATCTTGATGCTGCCTAGACGCAGATCAACCGCCGGTGCATCACTGATCGGCTTCTTAATCGGCAACTTGCCCCTTCCAGCTTTGTCCTTGATACGCGCCTCGATTGCCTTTATAGTCTCTATCGGCACCGGTTTGCCATGCCAATTTTCCTACAAATACCCACATACTCAACATCATAAGTATCTCTTGAATACTAATAATAGGCATCCACTGAAAACATGACTTCACTAGACGGTCCCTCAAAGAGATCCCCTCCAAACTACCTGTTTGAGACAGACCAGACTGACGAATCTGACGCAAGCTTCCTTACGAAGACCAGCAGCTTCAGCAAGTGGAGAATCCACCTTCTAGATCAGATTTACTGTGTCCATGCCAAAATGCACAACAGTGATAAGAGGCAATGGCTCGATGATGCGACTTCTAAATTACATTGATTCTGACAACACTTCTTCAATCATTCCTTCGCAGCACTCTGCCACACCTAACAACTACCACGGCCATACTAAGCATCCACAACACTAGAGAGGAGCAATCTCGTCCACAGCTGATTACTTTCTATCTTCCAGGATTTGCCCGAAATGCAAGTCCTGAACGATAGCTAGAAGCAAACCACAGATGAACTTCCTTCTCCCAGACTTACCCTCCCTCATCCACCGCGGCTCCTCCGAGTTCGAGAGACAGCACGCAACTGGGTCTCGGAGGCCACCGAGACAAATGGCACGGAAAGGCAAGGTAACAAGAAGAACGAGGGATGCCCTTTTCAATAAACAAAGACCTCAATGCGCTGGCTTTCGGCACGTACAAGCCTCAGCTTGTTTAAATGCAACTGCTGCATTTCAACGCACAGCGATCTCTACTTTGACAAGGAAACAAATATTTCTTCCGGCTGTTTAATCATCGTCCCAACAGCGGTTTTCAAGCTTAAAAAATTAGCGAGAGGGTTTTCGAGAATTTTCGACACGACCGGCTCATGTCTTGAGCTGATACCTGAGGATGGGTTAACTTTCGCTGTATTGACTTCTTTGATAAGAATAACTGCGGTCGGATGCGTTGCTTGCTGGCATCTTAAGGAATGCTGACGGCTCAGGCTGTTCAACCACACAGTTAATCAGCTAGTCACAGACGCTGGTGGAAGGAAGACTGAGTGGGAGGAGGAGGGGGGTGCACTGGAAAGCGAATGGCGGGGATGTTGCATTGGAATGCGGGTGGCGGGGGAAGGGTGGAGGGGGGGGGGGGGGACAACATTTCGTTTAGAGGCGAATCAGATTTCTTTCTTACCTCTTACAGAGACGATAATTAAACTCGCATATGAGTAACGATGAGAAAAAGAAACCTTGCAAGAGATTGCCTCATCAAGACAGTTCTTGTCAGCGTAGTGATGACCAATTCCTGATGTGTTGAAAGCTACAAAGTCTTGTTTTTTAATCACTCAAACATTTGCGTAAGCTGAACACGAGAATACTTTCTTCAGCCATAGGAAGTGGAGGGAGGGAGGGGGGGGGGGGGTAGAGATGGAACAAAGAGAAGTTATAGGAACAAGCAGTCAAGGTCGAGAAGGAAAGGCTTCAAATACAAGCCAAGAAGAAGCGGCCTCTCCCTTCAGCAATATCCCACTAATGACAGGCGGTGAGATGGAGTTAAAAATCCTCTGTAACTGAAATAAAAAACGCCCGCAATAAACAGATATACAAACCTGATCTTCAATGTTTTCGATGCCTTTACCCTTCAACGTTTTAGCGATGATGGCGGTCGGCTTGCCTTTGGTTTCTCTGAAAAATAAGCGACACATAACTATGAAAACCACTCACGTATTTAACCAAATAAGCTTCACAGTTCCAAAAAGTGCACCCAGTGCAACTTCAGTGATCAAACAACATCGATCTAACTTCCGCTGATGGGCAACGTTCGATAAAAACGGCTTGATCCGGCACACCTGCTCTATACTTCTTGCCGAATGTCAACAAGAAGACTTATGATTCAGCAATGTACCTCGCATTTTGGAATGCCTTCAGAAGTTGTGAGACATCGTTGCCATCCACGACAACCGCATTAAAGCCGAAAGCTTCGAAGCGCTTAGCATATGCACCCGTGTCATGGCCAAGCATAGTCTGCTGCGATTGCCCAAGTCGATTTACGTCGACGATCGCCACCAAGTTATCCAGCTTGTAATATGAGGAAAAACCTTCAAGTAGTAGGCTCACTGTATTCTTCGCATTATATCAATGAGAAATGAAAAACGATAAACAAAAGAAACCACAATGAAAGAAAAGTCATACAAGACGATCATAGCCACACCTTTCCACATATCCTAAATCATTTTCAACGGAGAAAGGGGACCGAATTCAACGCAATGTTGCAGCCTCAGGTTCCTGAAAGGCAAAGGAACTGAGCTTTCTGCTGAATAACCAAAGTGAAAACATCGATCACAAACTCAGAGGATTCCAAATACATTTAACATCATCGAGAACTCAATGCTATCACTCCAGTCAATCAAAAAAATGAAATCGTAAGTGAAGCAATTCCATCACCTCAGCCAACATAGATCGCCTTCATATGTCATCACAGCACACCCAGTACCCTAATCAACCTCCACTTATATACTAAAAATGCAGCTAGATATACTTTGGTGTAACACTGGTTCCCACTACACAAACATGATTGTAAAAACAAGCAAAACAAACCAGCCGCTTCCCAGACTGATCCTTCTGCACTTTCACCATCACCGAGCAGACAATACACCCGATAACTTGCCTGAAACAGCATTATTCAGTGAAGTCGTTTCAAAAAACTATCAGGCAACAGATCACACTCACAAGAATATTACCCAACATTCAATGATCTCTAGCAACAATTTCTTCATAAAAATCAATTCAAGCTTCGACCGCCGCTCAAATCCACCTTTCCAGCAAAATAATTATAGCAATCATAAAAGGGATGATGCCATCGTTTTCCGAGACGAACGAAAGACAGTCGGAAGGAAAGGATACGCTTCCTACGAGCCCAGCGATTGCCCTAATTCAATCAAATGTGCTAAAAAAAAAAATCAAGCAACAAGCAACTCCTATAGTTATTAGCAAATTTCATTCAACCATATCAAGAAATCATTGACTCACTCCCTTTTGGATCCTGAAAAGACAAGGCTAAGCTTCCCCCCCCCCCTTCAAAAAAAAGAAGAGAATACAAGCAGCTACAAACTGAAACCACACCACATCAACATGCACGCAGTCAGCAATCACTAATTAAAAAAGTTAACCTTATCGATGTATTTGCCGACGTACGCCATACCCGCAGCACACGAAAGACCCTGGCCAAGAGAGCCGGTTGCAACGTCAATGAAATCCAGGCGAGGCGTGGGATGTCCCTCCAAGTCCGAATTGATCTTACGCAGCGACAGCACTTGCTCATGAGTGAGATGACCAGTTTCCTCCCATGCCGCATACAGAATAGGGCACGCATGACCCTCAAATTGACTTGCGATACATTCCCTATCATCACAACAAATCGACTATGGAAATCTATCAAAATATATCGATAATAAAATACATAAATCTGTGCTATATTCTTATCTGCGAAGGTTCGAACTGGGAATAACCAGAACAAACCAGCAGAAACAACTCAAAACAAAGACAACTCCCTCTAAACAAACGTTTGTCGCATCGATCAAGTGAACGGATTTCCAATTTGCCACGAATGGGTAGGCTCACGAATAATTACCTTTCATTTCCCCCCCCCCCCCCCCAATATCACTTCAAGGACTTTAATATATTTCCTGAAACGGCACATTTCTCGACTATCTCCACAGATTTACTTTCCCTACCGCGATTCGCTGCCACCGCTGACCGATAGAAAAAGGACTAATACAGCATCATGACGCTTCGTTGGCCGACTGCTCTATCCTCCCATCTGTTACACATCCACTCTACGCCAAGCCTCAAATCTGTTTGGCGAGATGACTCGCTTCAACGATAATAATGTGGCTTCAAAATCCAGATAGAACAAAAAGACCGAACAATACCTTTCTTATAAATTCGAATAAAATTCAGCGAGTTATAAATTTTGGAAAGCTGAAGAGGTGGAAAGGAAGGATTTATAGATACGTTCGGGTAAATCACACTCAAAACCCCTGAGAAATTGTAGAAGCCTACGACACTTCAAGCACATGAAAACGAGCTTTCTTAGATCTAGAGCGAGAGAAAATACGGTAGCTCGAGTTTCTTGTAGAAGCCTAGGGCAACAAGCATTAAAAGCGTGGTTACTTAGATGGCGATAATCTAGTTACCGCCGTACGCTCCAAAATACTTCGTTTCCCATAACAAGCAGTAACACGACTTCGTTCGATCAAATGCATTCAGATGGGTCAAAATGAGTGCTACTAGATTTGTTTCCATTGCGAGTAGAATATGATGCAATGTGATGCTTAAATACTATTTTTCTATCTTCTCTTAACCCAGGCTAGATATGAATATTCCCCAATCCCCCCCACCCTCTCCCTCTTCCCACGTCTATCGGCAAGCTAGCTGAAAAACAAAATAACAGCACGAACCCGAACTAAGAAATTCATGAAGAAATATCGTACAAAAAAAAAAAATAAAATAAACAAATGAATAAAATAAATGCGCCTTTATCCACCAGTAGATGGAAATGGCCAAAAATGGCCAAAACTCGCTTCGCTGATAAGTTCAGACTCAAATATCTTTGCAGAAATCTTCTTAAAATCAGACAAGATGGCAAAAGGTGCAGGAAGAAAAAGCAAATCATTCTGCCCAAGAAGGAAAAGATCCACGAAGATCACCATGACGTTCGCAATATAACGCTTTCGTTTTTGACCAGTTAAGTACTGATTCTCGAGACCTCACCCAAAAAACCATCACAACAAAAAATCCACCACTCGTAAGTTCCAAATGACCCTGAAGATCGAAAACGAGTCGAATCATTCGAACTGAAAAACCCCCACAAGCTTGTCAACTACCTTCTCCCTCCTTTATAGACGCTTCACAAACTCTAGCTGCCTCTACTTTACTGTCCAATGTGTTGAACTTCCGTTGAACCAACTCTCGAGCTCAACTCTACCCATGCATCACTAACCTTCGACAGCACAAAACGATCCGCTGATGCGTTCTTCGGATCATCTTTGTCATAGTGCATCTCATCAAAGAATAGCGTCGCCATAATCTCAGCTGCAGAGCACGAACTTGTTGGATGACCCGAATTCGATGCGCATGTCATCTCAATTGCCGACATGCGCATACGGTTAGCCGCATCATTGAGAGCTTGGATATGCTCTGCACTAGCCATCTTCAACCACCTCACTGCTTGTTTACCTATAAATCGACACCTTTAATAATCGTTTCATAAAAATCACCCACTCGTCCATCGTTATCGAAATATGCCACTCGCATATGCCAACACACAAACAGCACGCATATTTCCTTCACAATAATAATAAAAAAAGAAAAAAAACAATCATGTTCAACCGAGTTTCACATATCACCGCCACGTACCACGACAACAACCCAATAACTCACGACCTATCGAAATAAATAAATAAGAAACGCCTATACCTAACACTAGAGGGGCATAAGGCATAATCAATGCTCCTATTGTCAAGAACGAGGTTATTAGTCCTAAACTTTCGATGGATAGGATCCTTAGTCAACCAAATTCACCTAGAGCACCTACTGTTCGAAGATGGCAAAAAGTCGATATTTTCCAGCAAGCAACAAGGTATGCTTCTCCCCTACCCATTTGCTCCTCATAAACTCCCCTTGCATCTAGAAAACATCCCAGATTTTCACTCCATATCCATGATACTCTTTGAGCTCTTCCGAATTAAGGCACAATAGGTTCAAGAGATATTAAACGATATTACACTCACTGCACACCAATCAACAACACAATCCAACAAAAATGGATTCCTCCATGACTGCTAAGTAGCTAACGCTCAATAACTGACAAAGAAGGGGTTACAAGCAACTCCCATCTGCAAATCGCCGTTCAGAATGACCATATGAGTCGCCGAAAAAAACAGTACGGGAAAGCGAGCGACGGAAGAGAAACGGAATAAAACTGCACATCTGCACCGATAAGTAAAAAACAATTTTCCTGATGGCGAAAGAAAGATAGAGATGCTCGTCTATGGCACACCAATTCCCTGGGATATGCAGCAGTTTTTTCACGTGGCACGGAGATACGCCCAATACGCCCATTTCACAAAACCTCAGCCAAATCCCAAAACATGCAAATTTTTGATGTGTGGTTCCAGGATTTCGAAACCACGAGTTAAGATCGCCTATAAACTTGATGCCATTCCAGGAAGAGCACGTATCGACGGTAAAAATTAGGAGACAGATCGACGGTGAGTAGAAATTTCATGCGATCAGAGAAAACAAAACCGTAATTTACTTATTACTTCACTTAAAACGGTATGTTTGTTAGTATGACATTAGTGTAAAGTATCATTCACACAATGCTTGATTGCTGAATAACCACGACGAATCTACCGAATAAACGAAACAACACAACAACACTGCTGAAAAGCACAAATGGCAGAAACGACGGGGTACGGCTCATAAGGTAAATGGTCTCACCGCAGACGGGTATAACAGACGAGGGAAGGGGGTGGGAGAGGGGAGGGCGAGAGGAAATGGGGGGGGGGGGGGGAATAAGCATGTAGTGTCGCAAGAAAACACAGCAAAGTACGGACTGGAATATGAAAGCAACCAAAGAAAAATTGTGATCCGGTCAACGCTGTGCACTGAATCTATTCAATAGAAATTAGAGCACTATCGCGAAGTCAAATCTAGAACACAGAAGTTAAAGGGGATGAAAGAAAGGAGGAGAGAGGAGCCAATAGCGAAGAGATGAGGGGGGAGGGGGGGGAGGGGGGGATAGGAATATAAAACTTCAAATTCCTCACTGTCACACTCAACCATCGTTGTCACTTATGCCTAAGCTTGGCTAGTAATGGCTAGAAACCTTATCCTCGAATTTACATTTGCCACCGGATTCGTTCAAAGCGGTATCAAATGAAGTAATTCGGTAGATCAATTATGGCCGATAGCCAAATACCTAGTCATATTGTCCTCTACCAATCGCAAAATGATCTAATAGATATTGCGAGTTGCTAAGAAATAGCACTCGGTCCCATAAGATTGGCTCCGGTCCGATATCACAGTAGAAAAAAAAAGAGACGAAATGACTTATTAAGCGGCAATAAATTTATATGCATCTCACCCAGCAACTGACACCGATGACTGAGTGTGCCATATGTGATTGCGAAAATTCACGTTTCAACTAAATTTTCTACTTCCAGAGCCCCAAATCCTCATCTAAGAATCCGTGGAAATGGAAATGCTAAGCCTCATCCCCTCGTCACTGCTTAAGCATCCTCTCTTCGTTGTAACGTAATTCAAAGCTAACACGTTCCGACGCAACTCTCTACTTACAAAATGAAGCACTCACCGGCACACAGACGAAATGACTGAGGCCGAAAAAGCGAAAGGAGACCCAACGATCTGTTCACGAACAGCGTGCTGAAAAACAAAAAAAACGACGATTAATTGCCTTTACAATGCGTATTAATACAACATCGTACAATGCACAAATCGATGCCATCTCAATATCACAAACTACAAAATACAAACTTTTTTTCATTCATTCGCACATTCACAACACAAAGCAGCGAAGAGTGGTGGTGGTATGGGGAAGTGAGGAAGGAAATGCCATTTGCAGGCAAACGAAGTAAGCATACTTGACAACACTCTTCATGTAGCTCTGTTTTGAGAAGATGCTCCTGCATTCTGATTCGAAGGCTAAGCATGCCTTCTTGGTGTCCAATCCGTTGAGAACATCACATTCATCTTCCCTCCCACAAAATTTCTGAAATTAAATGGATTCAGAAAGAAAAAGACACGCAAGCTCTCCCCCCCCCCCCCCCCCCCCCCCCCCCCCCCCCCCC
>JAARMF010002752.1:0-10708 GCA_022844705.1 Toxascaris leonina
GAGTCCATACACCGTGCTACTATGGGGACCAAGAATTCACGCCAAGTAATACAACTATCGACGATTAGTAAATAAATGACATACATATACACAGGTTTCATCCGATATCAGTCCAGTCCAATACATCCATTTTTCAGCGTTCACATGTTCACACATTCCGAAATCACGTAAAGGCCCATTATAGACGAAAAACGCTAGCTTAATGACGGTCGTCAGCGGAATATATATTCCCATCGAGAAATAGCAAATCGTTTTTACTTTCGCATCTCTCGTATAGCAAAGAAGTACAGCGAATACCATTTGTGGGATATTCAAAAGTGATACCTGCAAAGAAAAAAAACGCTTTGTTTTATTTTCTTATAAAATGCAAAAAAAAAAGATTCAACAAAATCTAACTATAGAAAACAGCTATAAGCGTATCCTAAATGCTGAGATATTAGTCGCAAAAAAGATGTATCAAACAAGCGTCCAAAAGCTTTCGTGAAACGGAAGAAACCTTTTTTTCAGCTTTTGATGTTTTAAAGAAGCAAAGGAGTCGAATACTATGTAAGCCGAAATGTTTAATTGATCGAATGGAAAAAAAATTAAAGATTGAAGATATTTCGCATTTTCGCTTATCATATTATTTTGCACCTCACCATATTCGAATGCCCTATGCCATTTGGTCAGCTAATATCTGATCGAAGTACTGATTGCAACACCTAAACAGCTATCATCATTTCAAGGCTCAATCTCCCATCGACATTCATCCCTATTCAAATAGCGCATCAGTTGTATAGCTTCATTATCGATAAAATTTGTCATTAAAATAACTAAAATTATCTGCTAAATTCCCTATGCGCTCAACTTCACATTCACATGAACGCTGAATTATGCTTTGACCCGTTCACTAATCAGCTTATTGAACATAAATACGCCCGCAGATTTAGGTCAGCCCATCAACTATCGAGAAATTTTTGAGTCTACAGCTCCAAGTTTTACTCAAAAATTAAGACAGATGCTTCCTGAACGGGCATAAAACCCACTGGAACAAGTGATATGGTGATAATATATCATAAGTGATAGGCGATCAGTATATCACCTATCACGCCATGATGTGTTGATCATATACCACTCCAAAAAGAATTCGCTAAACGAGAAGCATCGTAATAATGATATAAATGATAAGCCATTAAAAAGAACGATATAATTCTTACGTGTTGAGCAGCAGATAATGCGAAAAGCAATGCGCATAGCACATCTATGATTCGATGTAAACTAATTAAAATAAATCTTCCCCATTGCTGTTTTTGTCGTCTAATTATGAAAGGTAACACAACTGAAATTGTCATTGCTCGTAAATTAAATGTGAGGGGGAAAGTTGAAATATAACAACCAATATAGCATTCGATGAGTAATATCGCAATGACTAATCGTGTTGCAAACTGCTCTATTGCAATGACTATTGATATTGCAATTATTGCAAGCACTGGCTAATAATATTTTAAGAACGTTATGGTCGTTGAGACTATCATATTGGCTGATGGGTTTGATGGCGTTTCCGCTGAGTGCTACGAAACCTCACGTTTATAATCATTTTAGTGAACTCTTGCAGACAAAGATTTTCATATGCTTTCTCACATATCTAGCACTCCATTATGTTCGGATGCATTAGTCTATGAGTGATGATAGCATTGGAAGATCTCGTTAGACAATCTCGATTTACGAGAAAATGTCGCGAAATACTAAAAAAAGAATTTGCGAACTCTTGTAAAAAAAATTTTTTTGTACGCAAATTATTTCCATAGCATCAGTTTTGAAGTTTATTGCTTCTATGACTTGAGAGTGTTTTGTAAGTGAATTAAAAAATATGACTAATCAAATGAACACGACGTTATAAAGTATGATAATGAGTAATATTAATCTATAGGTGGTACGACCCGATTCCAATCGTAATCAAACGTTTGCGAACTCCAAAAATAACCTCTGATTGTTATTGGATAATAATGAATAAAAAGATATGCGAAAATTGATATCGAGAAGGCCGCTATCATAGACGCATGAAATATTCTTTGACCTACTGGTTCATCTAAAAAGAGGCAAAGTTCAACTGAGACCAACATCTAGATAACTTTCTTGTTAAACGCAAGTAAGAAGCGGAAGGAAGTAAGAAAGAGAGAGAGGAGAAGTGAACGCAAAGGAGCACAGAACAGCAAATCCGGAAAATAATGGAGAGGAAACCTTCCAGAAACGAATGCTTCTTGCAAACTTTTCAGGGATTCATCTATGGATGTCTTACTACGATGGCGCTTCCAACTGCATGAAATTCATTTCTCTCAGGGCTCCNTGGGAAATTCATTTCCCTCAGGACTTCTTATTTCGTCGTTGAATGCAATGTTTTGAAATCGGCTACCATTATGATCATATCCCCATTCTAGTAAAGCTTTAGAAATTCAGCTTCATGTGGTTGGTGGGCATTCGAAGAAAATTGCTATTAATAAGAACACTGGTAGCATCTCCTTCCGGGCAACTTATGCTCCCACCGCATTTTCGATCATCGCCGGGCTCCCCGTAAGTCACCTTAGCCAAGTGATAACTTCTGTTCAAACCGAACTACACGTCTTTAATTTCTTCCCGTACCATTCATCTTTTTTTCCCACAATACTATTAAATGTTTCTGATATATGCGAATAAACAACTCACTTTTATAGTGATTGGAGTTAAACGCTTCCACCAATCTCGAGCGTAATAATATACGAGTGACATTGTTTTCGTAAATGCAATCAATTACATAAATTAGCATACAGAATGTATTGAAAACAATTAATCCTGTATAAGCTTTATGACTATTTTCCCACATAAATGAATATGACACCTAAAAACGAACGTTTTACTTCATGTACCACTTTGCTTCTCTTACTTCATTCCCCTTAGCCGCAGTAATAGATTGATACGATGAAATACCGAAAAACAGGGGGACGAGAAGGGTTCATACCGGAAAAGTGAAGAAACACCCAACAAATAGCAGAAATCATATAATATTTCTGGTGCGCAGCACTTTCCACGGCTGTCTATAACTGTTTGCAAATAAAACACTACGTATGTTTGTGTGCCAGAAATGATATGTCGTAAGGAAACATATAGACCTTATCTTCATCTAGAATTTTGAAAAATATAAGCTGTCATCTAGGTTGCAATATACCTTAGAACCCTAGTCGCATATTCTAGTGCCAACTGAGGACACGACGTTTTATCAGCGCATATTGATATTCATTTCTCCGATTTTTTAAAGTTTCCTGTTTCACTTCATTGATCTTTTTGAAGAAGTAACGATTATATGCTGAGAAAATAATATTAATATAATAAAGAGAATATTTAATCTACAAAATTTCGGCGAATTTCTTATTCATTCCATAATTTATCCTCTGATTTTTTGTAAGTATTTTTGTTTCAGTAGTGTATATGAGTAATATCGTCATAACTAATCTCAACAAATTGTGCAGTTTGATTTCCCTTATCAATATCAACCACTGTGAAATCAATGGTTATCCCAAAAAAGATAACGTTGTTTTTAATCCATAAAAAAATAATCGTTTTTTTTTTTCAATCTGCTAGGACAGCTCTATTAAGCGGACAATGTGCTGAATAACATTCGACTAGAATCCTCTCGTAAATAAATGCAACAATCTCGAAACTATAAAATATCTTAAGTGGCAACAATAGAACAGGTGCAGCTTAAGTATATTTACCTGCGCAGCATGTACGAATGCAGCCAAAAGGATGAAATAGAGTATTGAAAGAATGGATTTGTCGACTACAGCCGTTGTGATGCCGAAGAAAATAAACGTAACCAAAGCCAGCACACATCGCAGAAAGAAATGAAGAAGCGTCTCCATTGCCTTCACACAACCGACCGCCGAATACTTTAAACTATTCAATGACAACCAAATAATGGCATCAATAAACGTCAACAATTTTGTGGCAAATATGCAAATAAATGCAGAAATATGCGAAATAGATATGAGAATATGCTCATTACGATTGTGCATCACTTCTAATGATGATATTGCGCGTCACTTGTTAACGTTGCACATATGCAAAACTTTAAGGCGGTAAGTGGATCGCCTGCNGCGTCACTTGTTAACGCTGCACATATGCAAAATTTTAAGGCGGTAAGTGGATCGCCTGCATGCGTGGACATACGCGTGTGTAACTTCATATCTGTCCGCATATTTTAAGGCCGGTCTATCATTCTCTATCTCAGTATACAATATTGAAAAGAGCCACAGCGAATGAATTTCAACAATATATAAGAAATCGTTATCTTACGAGGACTGGCTGTGTTTGCAAGCTTGAAATGCAATCAAATTCGTCAGGTTGAAATTGACAAAATTTACATATTGAAGCTTCCAGTCAAAGTAACTTTGCGGCCGATTTTATATAAGGACACTATTTCCTATCCCATCGGAATAAAAGTTTCTACGACTCGCTTTTGCCGATACTAATTCAAGAAAAGAGAGAAAAAATACTTGGCCCACAACGAGAACCGCAAAAACCGAAGCCAAAACCACGGTTTGAGGCCAGAAAACTACTATATTTGGGCATACACATATAGTTGTGGGCATAAACAAGCTCGCGTAGGCATAAGCTCTTCATATTGGTCCGAGACACTTGTCCACTTCTTTCAGTCGAAATAACCACATCCGAAATAACTAATTTCAATCTTCAATCGCTCACTTCTTTTCTAAAAATATCCATTCCATTGTCTTCATATATTATCCCCTCACTGCGCCGTATACTTTCGTTGACCTTTGGTGATCTCGCTGCTCCATTACTCATTGTTCGCAGCTTATCATTAACACATTTGATTGTTAATTCCGCGTTGTCAAGGAACAAACGATTGCGAAATGTTGGAATAAATGCGAAGTGGCTGCTGACTGGAGAACAGTCCAGTGCTCCAGAATGCTGTCCGCTGTTGAGTGGGAATTCTTTGATCGTCCTGCAGAGGGTATTAACCGTCTTTTTTTCGCTGGCTTTATTTGCCTCCTCTACATGCACAAAATATATCAAAATACTGCACTGGTAGAATTTTATTCTGGTATGTTAAGGGTTGACAACACTGTATTTTTTGTGCCTTCGGTTTTTCTTGATATAAATGAATAGGACAGAAAAGAGTCACATTACTACACCACTATCGATCATATTAATTTATGTACGTTAACTCGGGCCGCAGTTTTTGCAAATTTCTTATTGCGACTAGCTGTTCATACTTCCTCCATCTCTATATATCAGAACGTTGAGAAGATATAAAAACAAATTAGAAATCACATAGAAGAAGCCAAACTTTGCAACAAGCAAGAATAGTGATATATTATAGAACGGACAATAGCCAATTCATTTAATGTGCGGTAAGCATTCCGATTATCTATTCCTCACCGGACGAAACCACATCTTCCTTGAGTTTATTTTCCGACCGTTACTGCCGATGATTATTAATATCTACGAAATCGTTCTCAAAATGTACACGATCAATTTCTATATTCGGATTCCAAGTGCTTNAATCAATTTCTATATTCGGATTACAAGTGCTTCGATAACATCAAAGGACATTACCATTGAGTTGCTAGTATACACAACGCCGTATGAAATGCCGTATTTTATATCGGGATAGCAGACACTCTTCATAGAAGCTAAGGAAACTTGGACAACTTAGAGCTTGCTTGATGATGAGTGATACCAACTAAGGACACCGGAATATTAATNCGGGATAGCAGACACTCTCCATAGAAGCTAAGGAAACTTGGGCAACTTAGAGCTTGCTTGTTGATGAGTGATGCCAACTAAGGACACCGGAATATTAATTATTTCACTTATATATGAAGGATCGAATACGTATGAATTTAGGCGTATTTTATTGCTTCGATTGTATGTTCTCCTTTTTTCTCTCTTCTTTTTTTTTTCAAACTGCTTACTTGTAAATGCTGCTAACCGTACCTTTATGNGTTTTTTCTCTCTTCTTTTTTTTTCAAACTGCTTACTTTTAAATGCTGCTAACCGTACCTTTATGTAGTAATTTGTTCACCGCGCAAAAATTTCACCATAACCTACAAGCCCGACATCATTTGGAACGGTTGCATTATCTGCATTAAGTGCACTAACTATTCAGCACTATTATCACTTGAATAGTACTGAAAAGACGAAGGAAGTGATAATTGATATCACACTATCACATCGATATCACACTAGTTTTGCTTCTTCGGGTGGCAGTTGTAGTGATAGTCCAGCCGAGTCGCTCGATTGCTGTGATGGTGTCATTGTTGTATCGGATGGCTTAAGCATCAATGGCTCGTCGAACTGTTGTGAGGCATTATCTGCGGAACGACGTTGTTGGCGTCGGAATGCAGCTTCACGTTGTCTACGTCGTGTGCATATTTCTTTAAGATAATAGCGACACATCAAAGTATAGGTAGCGGTAATAATTTCGAGTACTTCCATTAGTAAACTTAGACCGATGATCACTATCGCATTTACACGAACTGCAAAATATTGTGAAGAAGAAATCGAGGTTCTACTTATCGGAAGATATCACTGCCTAGCAGCACATCAAAACAAGCATGATTGTGGAATCATTTAATAAGCATTGTTGAAATGAAAAATCAAAAAACCTTAGCTTCATTTGCATAAGCATGATGGAACTGGCTTGTCGGCAGACTATCTACCGCTTTGTCGTTTCATCTGTTGACACTAATTTCATCTGTTAACATGCTTGACGTGATAGTCTCAATTACTTGTTCTACGTGTTGGCATTGATCGCAGATTTAGAGGCATGAAAGAGGTCAGTTCTTCAAAGGTCAATTTAACCATCACTAATAATCTTCAGGTGCCACTACAGCGACGAAAGAAGCATCGGATTTAAAAAAGCATGTAATAAAATGAGATTTAAAACATGTGATTATCGGTGGAAAGAAAAACGAGCTTGTTACCTTGTTCATCTGAGGTATGCGCGCCAAGCTTATTCAGTTTCCTGGTATAACTATCCGGGAATAAGGCCATCATTATATACATTAAAATACCAAGAAGGCGAATAAGCGCGGAAATTAGCTGGAAAATTGGCTAGTGAAGTGCAATTCTTCCGGAAGGTCAGTACAAAAATTCGAAAAACATGAATTATAAAAAAATATGGAAAAGCGAAAGTTGGAAGCTCTAGAAACCTCTTCAAAATCGCCTAAACAAAACTCAGAAAAAAAAGACAACGGCATTAGCTCATCGACAGCAAACCTTTAAGAAATTTCTTTTAAACCACTAACTATTAACTATAAACAAAGCAGCAATTGTACAATTCCTAACCACTAGATGAAGCTGTTCAGAAACTTTACTCGTTAGAAATGGAAAATAGGCATGGAAATAAATAATAGAAATAAATAATAATCAGTAAAAACACTCTTCAACGATAGTTTGTAGGCCACACGACAAACGATCAAGGAATATCTTGAAGAAGTAGTAACTCTTACTATAGCAACAAGAAGTACTACGAGTGGTTTGAATCGTTTTCTAACGCATCCATAGATCAAAAATACGTATCCGATACACATCCATATGGTTTCACATCCTGATAGAATTACCACACTTAAATCTTCGTCGAATACGAACGCAGTATAGACATCCGTGATCACTACTATTATTAACATAAGAGAGGCGCATAGTGAAGTCTTTATCTGAAAGAAATCATACTTTATACTTCACAGCTCTGAACAAATGATTGCACCTACTGCAACGTTATTTCAGCAAGCGTTCTTATATGAGTGTATGAATGATTACCCCAGCCATCGATAGAATTACTGAAGCAATTTTGTGGCGATGTTTAAACAACTCGATCTGTGAATCGTCGAATTCTACGTAGCGGTGATATCTCTGACAGTCATTTTAAATCCTAAAGCTTGTCGAGAAATTTCAATACACACAGCTAAATATTTTGAAAACTTTGAAAATTTGTGAGCGATTTTTTCATCATATTTCGCATTTTTTTTTCACCTTTTGTAAATTTCGTCATTATTGGCAACGTCATTTTTTCCGTCTAAATGAAAAGGACTAAAATTATTGTGAATGATCGAATATTGCAAATTCTCAAAAGATCACTAAACAGTTATTTCCCTTTTTAGTGATGAAGTAATCATCGCTCAGCTTTCTCAATATAAACACCTCAAATACACGGGATATTTAGATATTCAATGTTCAAATCATAAACGAACCTTCGTTTTGAGAGGATCAATGATAGGAAATGATTCGAGAAATAATTCGATAGAGGGAGAAAAATGAATTTAATGCTGAAATATTCGTAAAAAAAATTGTTTTTCCGAAGAATTTCGGATAATAATAAAAAAATTCCCTATGGACACTTAAGATCATTTAATAAAATTTATGATAAATAAATGGCATAAGGTGAATACTTACTTCCAAAGAGAAATATTTCGGCCGTCTCTCTTCCACATTTATTTCTCCATCTCTTTGTGCATACTCCATGAATTGCACATAAACTGCAAGCATATTTAATTATGCGATGAATCATCAAGCCTTATTCGAGAATATTTTGCGAGGAATTATCAAATTCTAGGAAGATGCAATTGAGACAATGGCGTAGTATGAGTGTTCTTTGCAAATCAATTCACTTGATGAATGTGCTGCACGCATAAAACAATGCCTAATAGATGTGTTCCTATGCCAGAAATAGGTCACTTATGATATCGTTTCAAACAATTTCGTTTTAGGCTCGAATACAATCAACGAGAAAATATAACTAAAAAACATTGGACAATGTAGTGCTATCTGCCTATAGAATGTACAGAAGGCAATCAAATAGGACAATATTAGCTTCAAGAAATCATTTGTGATGCAGAATACAAACATCCACCAACCAAGAGATGGAGGCGTGCACATATGCGCAGATATGATGTCGGCAAATAAATGCATATACCTTGCGGAAATAAATTACGAAAAGCGCATTCTCCAGCTCAGGACTTATCCCCAAAACTTTGCAGCAGAGGCTTTCTGCCGCAAAAGTGCTCTTAACTTGATGGCAATGGAGATGGAGGGGGAGTGGATGAGCAGACGGGAAACTGCAATAGCCAAGCTGGCAACTCTAAAAGATATATACCATCGCAGATAGCTGCGACTGCTTGCCAACTTGTACTGTTGCACTCATTTTCGAAGAAGAAATCTCACCGGAACGTGGAAGCCTGACTCCTCAATTTCTGCCGCAAACCGATCGAAGAAAATGCACGAATCGTTCAGCCGACAAACAAAGTAACAATGACCGCAACTCTATAAATGCGCCTATTTATAGGGATTCAGAAGGAAATACACGTAAGCAGAAACGACATGTTTTTGCCTATAATTTCACTGACTAGCCTATATTGCAAAAATTCACGAGGCTGAAGTGTTATGCAAATATTTTCACTCTTTTTTCTCTTGGTCCGTGATGTAATAAGTGAACCATAAACTCTTCGATGAAATTCATTTGCATAATATGTACCGATAGATTCCTTATGTGATAGCTTAGACTTGACTCCTGCCCATCGGATGCTGATGAGTCGATTTATCGCTGTTGCGCTTAAGAGATGAATCCGAAGTTGCTAAACTGCACTCGTTCTTATGAGGATGCCAGTTGGACGGGTTGAATAGAACCAAGGTCAGCAGTCTAATCGGAGCTCCGTTACACAAAGTTCGAAAAATATAATGACGAATTTGTATAAATAAAAGGTTCCATACTTAAGTTTTGTACAACTTAGACGATCATCTCCAAGCCGAAAGAAATTTGGCCTGTTTCTGCTACATCAGCGTTGACACTGTCAATAAAATGCTGAACGAATCGGCGAAAAACCATTCAAGAATCGGGCACTCAAAATCTTCGATCCTTAAACATGAGCTCCCCGAAGTTACAATTCTCTATCGCCTAAGCGAACTAAAACACCGAACAAGAGTTGTTTCACAACAACTCCAGCAGGTTTGTTGATGATATTTTTCATCGCTAAATTTGCGAAATAAAGAACGGCTAAGCAAGCTTGTTAAATCCGATAGAGATGATGCGAAATTGATGTCTTTCTTGGTACTTCAAAGTCGAAACGTGCTAAATGCGACAATTGAATCGGAAATGAGGTAGCCAAGTTATACGTCTCGAAAACATCTTGGTCTTTTCATTGAACTTTTCATTACTTTCAAAACATTTGAGTCTATTGCTATACTTTTGAAATGTCACATTGACAGTAGGTTTCAAAAAATTTTCCCGCATGCAATAAAATAGGTCGGTCGTAATTGGTTGATAGATTGGTTCCTTATCCTTATTTTCCATGGAATATGCAAGTGAACTGTTATGATTCATCGACTCTTTGGGAATTGTTCCCGAGTTATTCTTGAATGTACGTAAACACATCTTCCACGAGTTTATTTATCCATCGCTTCAACGAACAGTTATTACGGCATACAAAGTCGATTCCAAAATATTCACAAGCAAGTCTTATATTCGGACTCCACATGTTTCGATGAACATCAAAAGGACATTATTGTTCAGTGAGTAAAACACGCAGTGTAGCATGAAACGCTATTTTACGAGAGAATGACGAAGAGGACGCAGAGAGGCATCTATACGTCTTAGAATCTGAAGATACTTATTGATGAGCTATGGCATCGATCATCATTTTGAAAAAACAATGATTTGCACAACAATGTTTTATAT
>JAARMF010002753.1:10130-24839 GCA_022844705.1 Toxascaris leonina
GAGAAATAGGAGAATAAGCAAATAAATAAACGAATAAATGAATAAATAAATAAATAAATATATAAAGAAATAAATAAACAAACAAATAAATGCATAAATATGTGTTCTTTCTTAAAACTCCTCTCTATTTGCGACAAAAAACCCAAGAATTCAAACTCTTTTGTTTCTTAAGCAAACATATTAAGTACCCTTCGAACGTCATAACTGCGAGCCGACTAACAGAACTTTTATTTCCGGCAAGGCTTTCCCCGATTTTTCATAGTCCATTCTAAAAATTTGCGCCCAAAAATACGAGGTAATATGAGATTTTGGCTAGCTAATAATATCGCTAAATTCCTCTTTTAATTGTGGACTTAATTTTGGAATTAGAGAAGGAGATAGAAATCCGTAGAAATTCTAAAAGATTCAAACGAACCTTTTCTTCGATAACAATTCGTTCAGATCCATCGAATATTGGCTGAAAGAAAAACATCAAGAGTGCAAATCTTGAGGATTAAAAAGAAAACTCCCTCAGTCGATATTACTTCCAACTTTTATTGCCAAAATAAATGCAATTATAGAGACTATTATTCGCCGCTGATGGGAATTGAAATATTCTTTCAAAAATAATTAATATTCGCCTAATAAAAATAATAAATATTCGTCTATCACTTTTCAGAAAAGAGGTTGTGATTCTGCAATCAAAGATGCTAACAACAAGCAAACAGTAGTCGTGCGCTATTGCGGTATCCGGACGAAACACTGAAATCAGATCGTTTGTGCGCCCAAGTAGTCAATGAACCCAGGACCAATCAGTCCATTCTATTGTAATTCGAATTCTTAAGGCAAACAGTGCAACTATTTCGAGCTTTGAAATAACGAATCGAACTCACTAGCAGAGTTTTTGATTCAAATGAATATTAAAAAAAAGAAACATTAATTAAAATCGAAAACTAAATCAAATATGTAAATTCCTATTAAAGTATCCCGCAGCAATAGGTGCTTCCGTTGCTTCCGTTCAATAGGTGCTTTCGATCATCTGATTTGATGATTCACGATGTACTTTACTCTTCGACGGATATGTAAAAGTACCGGAAGCGGAAATAATTATGAGCGTATCAGAAGAAATAAGGAGCACTTGTCAGCCCTAATAAAATATGCCACGTAACCGAAATTGCCAAAGCATCTTTGCTGTCTACATTAAGTGACAAAAAGAGTTGGATTTATCGGGGTTTTTCTCCAATTCACACTACATTTTTGAAACCGTTCAATCTTTCTCCATAATTTCCTGAGGCATCAATTCTAGTGAAATTAAAAAGGCAAACGAATTTTAGATAATAGTTGAGGGGAAGCGCATTCGAACAACTCATTTTACTAAAAGATTTTCTCTGAAGTAGTGCAAGGCTCCATCTCCTCTCCTCTGAATCTAAAGGCTTTAGTAGTGTCTTTTTGGCCATCCACGGCTAGAAGCAGTGCTGATTCTAGGAATAATTTAAATTCATTGACAACAAATGAACAAATTGATAAGTTCAAGCTTCAGGTATTTTTCGATTTAGAGGTCGATGATGGCGATCGAATAGTAAACGGTGTTTATTTTCTCAGCAAATCATGAACTATCAACAAAAAAAACCAGTTTCCGGCTGGATTCGTTGACGTTATCAACTAATTTTAGAATCGCCATTTTGACCTTCGACCTTTGACCGCTAGCAAAATAACCCTTGAAATTATTTCAACAAGCATGAATCGGTCGATTTTATGATCAAATTTTGATTGTGATTGTCATTTTCTCATATATCATCAAATAGAACGGATACGATGATCAACGTTATAAACGTTCGCGCAGATAATTTGTGTTGCTCTATTTTGTGGTTCATGCCACTCTTTTTACTAGAACTATCGCAGAGATTGGAGGAGATTAGCAGCGCTCATAGACATAAAATTCGAGATTGCAAACACGAACCATATAGTTGAAGAGATCCCTTATCTGGCCCATCATTCTGTGGGTTGATGCTTCTTAATAACCTCATAAATCATGAGAAGTTGGGATATTGAATATGTTGCTGTCATATTCTAACTCCTTCCCCCCTCCCCCCTTTCCCCCTTACTAATCTCTGCAAAATAGTTATCTCATTTATAATATGGGCTGCAAAAACTGAAAAAAACACTTAAGTGATTTAAAACGTGAACAAATTTTTCCACTCATATATCCATATAAATTAATTCAAAATTAATATATTCCATACTGAATGATCTAGGAGCATATTCAACGCTATCCATTTCATTCAACTAAAATGATGATCTTAGCTTGAATTATACACGATTCAAATCTACCGGATCGAAAAGACGACAGACGCATACATAGACATTCACAGAGATGACCTAGAGAAAGACTTTAATAAAGCAAGATTGCTAAATTACATATGTTCGAATGATGACCTCATTAGATCGAGACGTAGGCAAATGTTTTTGCGATAGACTACACAAATGAGCGTTCAAACGTATCACAAATTCGAGCGCTTGAATTCGTTTCACTACAATGCGTTCGGAGGGTGACTTTAAACATATACAGAAAAGAGCGAGATGTTCTTAGGACAGAAGAAGACGATGTAATCTGGGGACAGGAAAAAGTGGGGTAAACCGGGGACGGAAAAGGACGAGGTAATCTAGGGACAGGAAAGAACGATATAAACCGGAGGCGGAAAAAAATGAGACAATCTGGGGAGAGAAGAGAGCGAGATATTACGCTTTTTTGCTCATATGACCAACGGATGCTTGAATATTAGGAGATTGTCACTCGAGAAGAAAAGTGCAATATGTAAAGAAAAAGTGCAAAAATAATGCGGAATATTGTTATTGCATTTCGATTGATCGGATCTTTTTTAGTACTCATCTTCCAAAAATAATTTCATTATTATATAGCATTTCAGGGTTCTGCTTTATGGAGAACAATTTGCGTTTATAATTTCTTTGCGATTATATTGTTTCGCTCTGTAGAAGCAAGGAATTGGCAATTACTGAATCAACGGCATTGTAAAGCATTGAGTGGTGGTGACCTTGTGACCTTCTGCACCCAATATTCGACGCTAATCTATGGATTTCAAAATGACCTATCGATAGTCAAGTGTGAAATAAAAATTCGATTCTACTTCTTTCAGTTTTTTGTCATACATCGATCTCGTCAAGAAGAAAGCGCAGAAGAGCTTAACGATGTTTGAAATCAAGTAGAAAATGCAAAAAAAAAATCTGGCACCAATTTCCCTGTACACTTGTTTTCTTCTATATAAATTCCAAAGCCAATTGAAGAGTTGAGTATTAACTCCACATACAGTGCGGATAATAGTAAATATGCTATTGACTCCTTTAAAGCGTTCCTCCATTTCAAGGACAGTCTCCGCTTCTGGAGTGATTCTAACCAAAACGGCGCCCGATAAAAATTTGCATGCAGTTGCAATTTTGCACGCAAAAGTTTACGTAAACTGGCAAATTTTGCAAGAAAACATGAAAAGGCTTAAAACTGCAAAACGCGTGCAAATTTTTTGCATGCATTTTGCAATTCGCAAGTCAATTAGCGAATAAACATGCAAACTTGCAAATAAAAACTTCTTAAATAATGGCAGCCCTATTACACTTTCTTGTAGCAAATTCGGGGATCGCATCTGCTCATGAGTACATATTCGCAATGTCAATGAAATGTTTCGGCTATAGATCGCTACGGCTCGTGAGTTGCAAACTTCCGCAGAAATAAAACTTGGGCAAAAATATATGTACACATAATATCCTCTTGAGGCACTTAGCCCATATATATTTTCAAATGCTCATGAGAATTTGCACAATTTATCTTAAGTCTTATATGAGAGTTCAATTTTCTCTACGCCAAGTTTCTTCGACATAACTATAATGCATAAATTCGTGCGATTCATGGCTTTCCATATATATATATATATATATATATATATATATAAGTGAAGTCAATAACGGCAAAATCAGATGCGAAAAGAGAGAAAGCAGTTATTGCAGATGAAATTGCAAATTCCGGAAGTTTCTCCTCAACGATAAACAACGCTGTTTCTAGAGCTTTTGTGGAAACGAAATGATAAAGTTTCATCGACAGTTAAGTATCGACGCTCTAATTGGAAATTAACAAGCGAGATATTAAGTCGACAAAGAAATCGCTCTCTATTAGAAAGCTACGTAGATTTATGAGAAAAGCTTAAGAATACCCTCCATTTTTCAGTATAATTGCTCTTTTCGAAACATTTTCATAACCGGCCAATCTGTCATACTTGATGAAAATCTGAAGAAATGAAGCGGAAAAAAAGATATGCATAAAATATTGGCAAACCTCAGTTATTGATGAAGGTGAAAAATCGCATGAAATACCATTATATAAATATTTTGATAGTAGTAATGTCAGTACGGACGATATTGCAGCAACTGCCAACGCTGCCGCGGTTACGGCACATGTGCTTGGCTGTAATGGCAATAGAATGAACGCTAAATATATATATATATATATATATATATATATATATATATGTAAAGTTCGAATGAGTGTTTCACGTCGCGCCAAATTGTGTTTAAAAAAATAAATCAAATAATTTCGATTGATGTTAGTAAAATCGATTGAAAACTTGCCGAAATTAATTTCGTTCTATTAAATTCTCTTCAGTAATAAAGTTAAATATGATTGTAGAAATATCAAAATATCAATATTATTTGTTTTCAAAGTGAAATTCATACCGATTTTTGCATGAGTGCACCGTCCGAAACGAATTGACAAGATTGTGTATTCACATCTACATCACTCTTATATAGTGATCATATTTTGGGCCGGTTCATTAATTGGTGTGTTTGTTGATTGTGCCATATGAACGAAACGCCGAAAAGAGAGGATTTAAACGTGCTAGTTAGTGCTCATTTGAGTCGTTCTTCAAAAAGCTCGCCACATTTATGACGACCTTGTTTGAATTTTTATTTCTTTTTTTTCTCTTTTTTGCTGAGGTATTTTAAGATTTCAAAAAAGATTTTTATCATTTTTGCTCGCATTCTTTCAAATGACATCTATAGAAAAAAAATTAGATCACTTGTTCAATGAAACGACACTCATACAATTGGAATTTATTTTAGCGCATTGATTGAAACGTTTCCTCTAAAATTGTGTTTTTTTTTCGAAATTTTTATTGTCGCCTCATATTATATTAAACTCATATACAAAGTTCGATGTTCTATTCATTTTCATTGATGAAGTAATGCAATCTCATCTAATCCTTCCTTATGATCACTATGGATTTATAGATTAGCATTACTTTCCAACTGATTCAAAGAATGAATATTCCTACAAATCACTCAAGATGCCAATGACTTCGAATAGATCCAATAAACGAAAAACTGCCCACTATTGGGGAGAGAAAGGGTGGGGAGAGGGGGAGGGGGAAAGGGGTTGATAGGAGCAGGATATGCTATTTCGCATCTATAATTCTACGAAATGGGAGAAATTTTGAACGACTTTATAAAGATTTATTCCCCTATTGTATTATTTAGCCTAATAAAATGACGCAAGAAATAAAATTCGTCAAACATTTGAAAGAATAAATTAAAAGTCATCGATTAAACTCGTGTTCATCTACCGAAATTCGGCGATCAATGCACTTAGTAGCTCAATAAACACACTATTTAACAAGAATAACAAGTTGATTCTATGAAAAAAAAAATCGAAAAGCTACTCGGGTATCGATGTAGAGAACCAATTGGCTTTGATGAGATGGATTCGACGTTAACTTCCTTTTCGGTAGGCAGATGAGAAGTGACTTTCTTTATTTTTAATGAAAAGCTGCAAATTCGAAAATGTTGTCCACTCATGCTTCTCTAAACTTCTATCCTCCAAACTTTCTATTACGTTTATCAACTAACAAAAATATATGCCTTTAATTAATTCTAAATACGCTAAACAAAGCTCACTTTCATTTACACGTTGTTATTCATTTATTCACTAATTTGCACCTCTAGTTAAATGCTTCCGGATGAAAAGTTTTCGGCTATATTTGTGCTGTCAATTTTTCGACCTCATTTTTGGGATGGACAATCTTGCCAAGATTTATTGTAAACTAGATTATTTAAGATGAGCTCCAGTCAAGGACTAGGGAGAGCAGGTTATGAGAGAATGCGAGAGAGTGGGGAGGGGGGAGGGGGGGAAGGGGGGAGGGAAGGGGAAGAAAAGAAATGATTTGCTTCATAAATAATCGATATTTTGAGCCACTCGTATTCAATTTCTTCGCACAATGTTTTTTCAATATATAAGGTTATATAAATTTCAGTGATGAATGGTCGCAAATGTTGTTATTTCTAGAGATATCAATTGATGAAGTAGTCGAAACATTCGAAATTGAAGTTCGTTCACATTTTTTCGCCTCCATAAGGAATATCTTACGAAGTGTGAAGTGTGTGCCTTAGGATTGCCTGAGGCAATATATTTTGATGTTTCATTAGGGCGACGTAAAGCAATGTGCAATATCCGGTTTATTCGGCTAACGATAAGGCATTCACTCGAAATGGAAATTGTTGCAGTGAAAACGAAACGATAATAAATGAATAGAAAAATAAAGAACAAGTCTTTAGGCTATTCATGAAGTTGAAGAGATCTACAAAAAAAAAAAAAATTCCGGACTCATGCACATAAATATTGCAACAATGCAACGTGGGTGGCATATAGCAATAATGCAACACAATATAACCGGATACAAAAGAAAAAGAAAAGGATCTATGAAAACAATGAGAAGCGGATCGTTTTTTTTTTTTTTTCTGATTGAAACAATTGACAATTAGATTGCTTATCGATGAAATCGTACGTTCTTTTCACGAATTTAGACTGAAAGGATCTCTATCAATCTGAAAGAATCTGAAATGAATGCCGAACAATTTTTCATCATAATGTTAGACAACACTTAACGTTTTTCAATACACTCAAAATGATATTGCAGCTAGAGCACCATCCAAGATGACTGAATAATGCTCTTAGAGAAAAAGTGAACGTCTCTATAAACTCTATCTGTATAAATGAATAAATGAATAAATAAACAAATAAATAAATAGATAAATAAATAAATAAATAACTGCTAGTTTATAACAGCTATTCCTATGGATTTCCTAAAGCAAATTTGCGTTTTTTTGAATTCGCTCATCGCAGTGGCATTTTTATAAGCTTCGAATAATAAAGCTAAGGAATTCGGCCCTCGTTTTCTAACTATCCAACTGCTCGTAAAAACTCTACTAGAGAAGAGACGATTCCGCCTGATCTAATCGACGTGAAATGAAAAACCCACTTGGTATAACATTTCGCAACTCGAGATTCAGTGCTTCATATTTAACTGCTCATAACTCCAGTTACGTTATGTTGGTTAGTGAACGCAAAAATGGTATAAGGGACATCTGTTGCGCATATAGAATTCAACAGAGCGAGAATCCAGCTTTAATGCTACTTCTAGCTCATCTTAAGCTTTTACTGCATCTCGAGAATGCTGCTCTCTGAAAGCCTTCGCGAAATGTTCCGAAAGCCTCTGAGAAAGGTGAAATCTTTAGCATTTCTGAAACCTGCCAGAGGTTCAAAGAGACCAAAAGTTCGACAGAACGCCTGCGGTGAGTTATAGTCGTTCACTCGAAATTTGAGCACAAATATTTCATACGCTTAGTTTCAGTATTTTCAGAAGTGAAACTACAACATAAGCGGATAGAAACACTGCTTCACACCCACAATCATGGAGTTGCCATAACTAGCTTCTTGCAATATATGCTTAAGGAAGTACATTGACCGCAACTATGAGGTTGCACAATGGCAGCTGAGGTCCTAGAAGCGATAATCACCCAAAATGACCAAAATATGAAACAGTGATCAACAAATCGAGGATCTAGGCAATAGACAACATACGAAATAGGTTAAACGCGCTTATTTATTCACAAAGGTGTTGCTTTCGATAGATTTTAGCTCATAGTAGTTCATTCGAATAGCGCTCAATCATTTATCATCAAATATTCGCTAATTGAACGAAAGCGGAAAGTGAAAGGATCCAGCGAATCCAAAGACTGGAATATTTGTTGATAAACGAGTTTGCTCGATTGAAGTTGATGAGATGTTCCATGTGTAACGGTGAAAACGGGAATGTTTTTTTTTTCTCGCATTAACTGGAAATACGAAGCGCTTCAGAGCATAAGGATACTCCGAATTCCAGCTGCAACACAAAAAGCAATCGTAGCAGTAATTAGCTATTGAAGTAGCCGCAATAAATCGCATTTTAATTTAATTCCAATTAAGTCCACATCGATTTGATTCAAATCAATTCGAATCAATTTAATTCAAATTTAATTGTGTTGAGTGGATTTACGAGAAAAAAATTTCGGCATTTATTTGAAGCGTTAAGGAAGTGAAATATCGAAGGATCATTGAGTAAAATATATTACAACAACTATGTATTTGATGAAACCAGTTGATGCGATGAGCGAAAAGCAAAGCAGCCATAGTTCAGTGATGCTAACACGCTTCCATCTTTCCTTGAAATATTACCTATAACGAAAAAAAAGACGACTACGACTCCTATGGGCTAGTTTCAGCTCCTAAAGGGAAAGAATTTTGTCGTTGCTGGCGATGGAGAAGAGAGGCAGAATTCTTGACAAGGGAATTTTTCTGGACTCTCATATTGGCGTATATCGGCGGCAAAAGCGATAGAAATCTTCCTCATTAAGCCTACTTACAGAAATTTGTTCCAATTCGAGCCTGTCCCACTTCGTATGTTGGGTTACGTTTTTGTGGATTTTTGCGAACTCCATTCAGCCTCGAATAATAAGCAGACTAATAAGCAGGAAAATATTTATAACAAAAGAGCTGACATGAAAGATAGAATATGGCTTTCTTTATGACGGTCAGCGAAACAGTTTGGTCGCCTCAAAAATTGTGCAATGGAATTGTTTTTTCAACGTTACGTCAATAAGTTCACGCCAAAGTTGAGGTACCGAAAACATCAAGGTATGGATAAGAACAAAGCATAGATAAGAATAAACTGTAGGTAAGGTCAAGCTATAGATAAGAAAATTTGTAACACGAGCTCTTTACTCCAGGCTTGAAAACTTTCGTGGATGAAAGCGCTTCAGCCTAACATCCAGGCCCACGGCTTGTACTAAAGCTCCGATCTGAACGGCACAAAGTGCTGCTCTAACAGATGATTGCTTTTTCCATCGGTCCTCTATAGTCGAGAGAAATATGAATGCCAAACGTGATAGAATAGTAGATATCCTTCGAATAACCTTTGCTAGGGATAACATTATTGATGGTAATGTAGCATATTCGTCACCCTCACTATCGGGTCTTTCACCACCATCAGAGGACATGTATCCGTCCACCACCCATCATTATTGGATCAGCCTTCTTTCTCCGAAATCCCAAGAATATCCCCCCTCCCCCTTCCCTCCTCTTTCCATGCTTCATAAGTATTACACTGGGAGCTCTATAAGATTGTAGCTGATGAATAGAGAAGGAAGGAAATGAACATATAATTTTGCATAGTGGGAACTAGCGTTTTTTTACAAAACTAAACGGTTCACAACATCAACACTTATAATGGACCAAGAGGCTGCCACAATACAGTGCTGTTCAGGAAACAGTTTTCCTATATATGTAATATTTGAATCGAGCAGTTAGCTCAACCGATGTGGTCTATCTCATTTTTCATATTGTTTATTTTCGCTTTCGATGATGAATGGCGAAGTTCAATGCTAATTCTTGGCTTCACAGGGAAATTTTGAATAGGGAAATGAACTAAAACTTGGCCTACCGATACAATACGTCCACTTATTTCAAATATCGTTGAGCATTCCGTCGTTCCCCATCCGCCGACAATTGAAGTTCTCTACATCCATCATATTCTAATGGAATAGTATGAGTTTCATTTGCTCGTTGTTCTCGTTGGATTAATGAAAGCTGCTTATTAACATTATATGATCGCTAACTTGTTCGCATCACTCGCACTATCGATTAGCATAAGAATGTTTCTAATGACATGCATCAATTGTTTATCGCCAGGAATTTATGACCTAATGCCGGAAACATAGAGATTGTGATTGGAGTAAGTTTTTAGCTGGATTTCGGGTAACTTAATCAACAAAAGTTCACAAAAAAGCTTAAATAAATAAACAAATAAATAAATAAACAAGTAAACAAATAAATGAGTGAATAAATAAGTAAATAAATAAATAAATAAATAAATAAATAAGTGAACAAATAAATAAAGAAATAAAAAATAAATATATTTCTGTCAATATTTTTGGGTGTATTTGTTTGTGAACATACATTTAGTAGCAAATGTATTGCGACGACCTTATTAATGAATTGATGCCTCTGCTTATGTGACATTAGTGCTTCAAGAACCGTCGAAAGAATCCTAACAGAACAGCGTTCTTCGCTTCAAATCTTTGGCTGACGCTGGAAGAGATAACTAAATGATGTCTGAAATGAGATAGCTGCTTATGGCGCAGTGAAGTCGTCTTATCTATGGAATATCAAATAAACTGCTTAACTAAAGAAATCATTCTCTCTAATTATATGAGATTTCTATAGTTATTTCATTCATAATACAAAATTGTTTCCGCTTATTTTCCCTTCAAAAATATCAACTTTTTAACACTAATAGCATCACTCCTTATCACCTTGCATTGATAACGACAGGTGACTTTCTTCATAACTCATCACTGGCAATGTCTTTAATGGTATGCCGAAAGGCAGTACGCGCAATCATTTCTCTAAAATTTTCGTGCCATTGCTGATAAGATCAGTGATAACTGACGTGCAGACCCACGGGAGGAAAAAAAAGGCAAACATTTCAAAACTGAACATCGATGCCTTCTACATAAGTCAACGATGGATCTACACGGAACGAACAATTCTATTACCAAAATCTCTAAGAAAAGAACCGCTACAGATAAGATGGAACGAATTAGAAGAAATTGAAGCTAATATTCCACGGAAAATTTCCTATTCAATTTAAAAGAAATATTAAATAAAAATAAAAAAAATGTTTATAAGAAATATCAAAAAAGGAGAAAAAAGTTTTCCTAATCAAAGAAATGATGGATCCTTTTAGGACGAATTTTGATTGTCGTTATTTTGATTGATTGAGTCATTTAATATTATCGTTGTTCGATTATTCTATGACATAAATTAATGGTGCTGAGTGGAAATTCGCACATTCTTTTTATGACATCCATAACGTCAAAACAATTGTATTATTTTTGTTTGGTCATAGAAGAGTTTATGACACGGATTTAAATTGATGAGAAAAATCTTCACTCAATTCTATAACCGGACCGGAATTACAAATTTTCACTCGACGCAATTTTTCTGAAATAGAATAAATCATGTCCGGAAAATAGTTTCGGAATAAAAAATTCGTTTCTCGAGGAAAAATAAATGCATTGCTGCTGGAAACTTTTTTATGCAGATGCAAGGATATCGATAGGCGGGTATGTGTAAATGAAACGTTGGGAAATTCTCAACAAGTTTTGAAGAAAAAAATTCGAGTCCATTAGAAATAAAAAATTTGAAGAAGTCGATCTCCGTTATATTTGCGATGGTGTCATATTACGTTCAGTAAGAATGTTTCAAATATTGACGTCAATATTCCGCATTTGCCTTATGACACTGACGACTAGTTCAATTGCGAATGTCGCCGATGCCATATTGCAACATCTATGCTATTTCCGGATCCGTTGCAATATGCATACACAGTTGCAATATCCCAAAGAGTATCATTACATCACCTTGCATAAATATCATCTATACAACAATTGAAAAGCTTCCTAATTAATCTATCATTATTTATTCTTTTTTCAATGAATCAATTACAGTATTGGGCCAAATATTTGCTTCATCACATTCATTACCGTCGTAGATCGAAGGTGTTCGATGAAAACGATCAATGATATTGAATTAGTGCAATAATGCCATATACATGCTGGAAATGTAGGCGAATGATTGCCAGTCTACGGCGCAAGTGTCCTGCATGGAAATGATGGCAAACATGTAGATATGGAAGGGAAACATCAAAAAAGATTTGCCAACATATATTTTGAAATGTTCATGGTGTGCGATGAGGGCGTTCAAATATATGCCACACAAAGATGTTTTACACTTTAATCTTCGGAAGTGTTTTTTCTTTTACTTGGAATGCTCATGAAAAGGTCAAAGGTTAACGAGTGATCTCGCGTAACAGCTCTGTCGGAACTCATTAACAGGTAAAGTGAAGCGCACATCCGAAGAAAAGTGCAGTACAAGACTCACCCATTGTCAAGGTGAAGTTTCTATCTAGGAAACAGCGATTCGGACGTGCTTCCTCGCAGCTTCGACATCACTCGATAATGGATAACGAAGAGCCTTCTGAATGTATTAGCGAAGAGGTGGTTTGTTGGTCGTACATATGAGATCAAGCAGGTGAAAACGGACAATACCTGGAGTGAAGTATAGAGCATGAAGCTTGAAAACATGCAAATCTGTGCCATAAAATCTTGGGAAAATATAAATTAGCATACCTTCTTCAATCGGTTATTGGCATTTTCAGGCAGCCTTGCTAACATATGAGGAGAGTGGATGATTTATGTGCAACTGGTTAACGAGTAGAAAGATATTGGTTTGAGCAATGATGAAACCCTCAGATTAAGCTGAAATAATCTCAGATTCATTCGCCGACTGCGATATTTTTCATAAATAAATGTTTACTTGAGTGTTCTATTACTATACATAATCGACGAATGAAATTGAAGAAAACTAATTGAGCAAATAGTGCAAAGCAGCTGTCAAGAGGTTGTCTCTAAAATTTTCGTCGTTGAGCCGGAAGAAAACCTTTTTAAAGCGGATTTGAACTTGAAAGCAGATTGAGGGAGTTTTGATGTCGGAAATAGTTCATTTTATAAGAAATATCCTCAATAACAGCACAAGAAGTGACGAGAAAATTTTCACTGATTTATATTGAGGAGGTAAATTTCAGAAGAAATTTCGAACCACTTTTACTGGGTAATCATCGAGGAAGGTGAAGAGCACAGTGCGTCGATATTTCAAGGCAAATTCAGTTTTTATTCATTCCTTCGCTTTTCTAGGAACAAAATTATTCACTGCAGTAATAGTAACTCTAATTCATTAAGGAACATATTATTGTAGGAAAAAGCAAAAAAAAAAACAGAGGAAACATCACAACAACATCTGTGCGTCTAGTTTTAACTATCAGTGAGAAGTAAAAGGCTTAAATAAACTTATCCTCAATTTCCAAAATATTCAACGACGACAATAGGCATTGCTTTAATGCAATGAGTACTAAGTATCACAAGGTATTAAAGATGCTTTACCGGCGGTAAAATTTTTAAAATGCAACCGGAAATAAACTAAAAATAGTCAACTCTTGTAAAGCTTCTCTTGTGCAATCGCGCTATCGTTTGAATTGTTTCATGGTTTCCCACGATGATACACATATATCGTATTGCACAGTGGATTCGTTCGGCTTTTTCACGCCTCTTGAAAATCATCTGTGCCGATATGAGCTACGCAGATGTGTGGAGTAGTGCGATCGGATCCGGTCAGGTCCATCTTCGTCTGAGATTTACTCTTTACCATTTGGTAGTGAGTATTCGAGTGAATCGAATGTATATAATCGACGTATCTAATTTAGTAAAGAGATGCGGAAATTTATTAAAGAGATGAAAATTATAAGTGAATGCAACAATTTTTGGTCGAATATAAGAAGGGGTGAGGTGGGAAGGGAGGGGGAGGGGGGAAGGGAGGAGTGAGGAGTCCTTCATTCCTCAGAATGCTGCTTCTGATGAATGGATGAAGCTCGACTAAAGCAATAGCTGATCATCCACTCTCGCTTCTCGATGATGCTTGACTTATGCAACCTCATATCCTATCATTACGACCATATATTTGATGGGAGGCCATCTTTATAGAGTGCTAAGGATGTTTCGAAAATTGTTGAGTGCCGAATGGATTAGAGGACAATGCTTCAGTTGAGATTATGAGCCTCGATGATAAGATAAGATAAGGTGGTAGATTGATGATTAAAAATAAACGCGCAATCGCCGCAGTCTAAAAAGGTGCCTCACCATCAAAGACTTGATTATTTTTAAACATATTTTAGCTTGTTTCGAGCATCATTTTATTCTTCTTTCATTCAGTGCTTTTCTGATTCACTACTGATGGTGCTTCTAACCATTATACGTCCTCCACTAGATTTATTTTTATGTCAGTTTGCATCCGCCATAATTTTTAATTATTATCCAAAGAGATCAACGAAATTGAACTCCTCGCCTATGAGGCGAACGTTCTACCGATGAGCTATTCCGCTGAGCTCTATGTTAGAATGAAACTTTTAAGTCTATCTATATGGCACTTTAAAATACTGGCTTAAATTTTCGAAAGTTGGCAGGTTTTTATGAAATCCAAGAACTCCTCAATTCAGATAAAATCAATCAACCAGCCATCTTCATTACCGCAACGTATGTAGGAATCATATGAGGATAGAAGATGCCAAAACAATGCCGAAATTGATATTGTGCTGCAAAAGAAAAGAGAGCGAGACAAACATCCAGGAAAACAAATAAACAGGTACAAGTACAAGTGCAAAAACGAGAACAAAAACATGAACAAGAAAGGCACAAGTGCAAGAACAAGAACAAGGACAAGAACAAGAACAAGAACAAGAA
>JAARMF010002755.1:10146-20854 GCA_022844705.1 Toxascaris leonina
ACCAGTCACACCCTGATGAATTTCGCCGTCGGTTGGTTCACGCCTGCTTATTCTGCATATTCGCAGGCGACCGTCATATCTGACGGTCCTTCGCGACCCTTCCACCGCATCGAGCTGAGCGGTAGGAAACCAACCGCCCAGTAGCCGTCCAACGACATCGACAAATGTATATATCTAAACTTATATAAACTTTGTTCAAAGGCTATGATGGTTCATCGAAGGTGTTGTAATTACAGCTTCAAATTTTTTCCTAACTGTCTGCTTTTTTTCCTCAACCAAGTGAGTTTTCAAATATTATTTCCTATTTAACGAGCAATATTGAATTAAATATGGAATTATTACAATAAAAAATTATAGATTAAGAGAAGAGAGTTTGGATGATTCAACTCTGAAGAAATCTTTCACCAAACTTCATTATGTTTGCTTCAAAGGCAATTATCGATCACCATATGCTTAATGTTCTCAGCACTAGTAATGCGCATTTTCGACACTCTTATTCGAAGCGCTAGTTGAATTAAGTCTTCAATAAGAGTAAATAAAGAATCAAGGACTAAAACTGTTTGATAAAATCTCTCAATTAATAAACCTTTTTCCTCTGCATTATATTTCTTAATAATAAGAATGACTTCCACCAGTAACTAATGAATAATGACATCATCGATAATCTGCACTAGTTATCTACCGGTTATGTTTTCATTAAGTTTCACATAATAACCTTTTTTTTCTTGCCTTTCTTATTTTCCTACTTTTTGCGTTTTCACTATTTTTATTGCGATGATTTCTTAATGAACGTTTTTAGAGAGAGAAAGAACAGAGAGCAAAAATGCACTGAGCAGCCTCAAATCTAATCAAGTCTCTCCGACTTCCGGTCAAGCGCATATATCCATATAATTATCAATCCAATCGTGTTCTCTGCGGCAAAATGGGAATGTTGAAATTTGCCTCACAATAGTTTGCCTCGTAAAGTATTTTGGGAGGGTGGAGCGGGATTGTGGTTTTATTCATAGACCTCTGGTGCTTCCTTGTCAACATTAAGCAAGCTACTATCTGAAGATTAACCAGATGAGCATCACTTCTCTAAACTTCATTTGATCGCCATTGTGGATCATAAAAATCATAAAAAAATTGTGTCATTATGGATCACCGCTGAAAGACCGCACTTGCAAAAAATCAATGGTATCGGTAGAAAAGATATTCAGCTATGTATAGTTGAGGCCAAATCTGTGTTCTTTTTGACCAATGATGTGATAAGCAATTGATTTATGTCATAAATTGCTTTTCTTGAGCCGACTGCAAAGCAATTTATTCAGCGCATGCCTACAATTGCTGGTGCTGTCTTAAGCACGTGAAAATACATCGGTTTCTCATGAAATTGAACCAGATAGCATCTGCACGCCGAGCAACAAACTAACCAACTGTGCCATTAAACATCGAAACAATTAAAAAACATTTATGGAAATAAACCAATTTAGCGATGCCCATTTCTTATAACATACAGTACATATGCGCGATGAAACGTAACGCTTATTACCGTATACCATTGTGTGTGTGCGCGTTAATATTAGACGTGTGGCAGCGTTATGATTGGGATATGTCGGCGGCGCGTTGCGTTTGTTAATAGCGGCCGCAACGCATGTAATAAGCAGTGAAGCGCGTTTGCTTGCTAATGCGCCTCAAAGCATTGTTGTTGTGCTGGTCATCATTGGTGGAGCTGGAAAGCGAGTGGGAGGGGCTAACCTAGTTGGCCTTATCTGCTCACCACCCTCTTCCATTCTCTGAACCTTTACTGAAAGCACTCCAAACGTAGAAGTGCCTTCGCCCATTTACCAAATTCAGCTAGTAATTATTAAATTACCCAATATTGGTCATATTGTCCATTGTCTCATCTTCGTCACCTGAGTGTTTAAGCTTATTTTCTTTTACACTTTCAGTCGCTTCACATGCCAAACTTCATTTACCTGTTCGCTTTGAATTCTCTATCTTTTTCTTTCTCAAGTATGGCCGCATTCGCCATATATATCGATAAGTCATTCCTCTTAATTGCGTTAGCCGTATTTTTTTGGTTCGTTTTTTTTTGCATTGCATCTTCAGCAAATACGTTTAGTATATAAAAGTTGGATATTGAGTTTGCTTCTGAATAAAGTTTCGCAATTTTTCATTTTTCTATGATATTTATAAAAAGTAATGGAATTCACTGATGAGTCAATCGGCTGTTTTAACATTTCACTTGATGATGTTTATAGGTTTTAGCTAACGAATCTTTTCGTATATTATGGAATTTTTATGAAATATTTTAGGCGGTTCTCAATTAATGCGAAATCTTCGCTCAAAATCTTTTTTTAATCTTTGATCGTTTGAAATGCTCTGAGGCAAGCGGATTTATTCTTATCATCGTGAAAATAATTACATTTATCTTTCAATGACGACAAAAATCTTTAAAAAATAGCCTGAAAAATCTTACGTTAGAACATTTCATTTGGATAACTGAAGAAATGTTTTATTGTTATTTGCCTAATGCTTTTTATTGATTCGTAGGGAGCAAATCGAAAAAATATATAAAGCGTAATAGAATTTTATAAATCGATAATCGATAGAGATGATTAGTAATCGATGGAAGTGGTCATCTTTCGCGGATTACAATTGTTCTCAACTCGTTTGCAACTTTTCGCAATATATAAATTGATTTTGCTCCTAAAAGGCCTCCCAGGAAAGTGGCGGTCCAAGAAAGTCGCCTCCCTTGTGTGATATGCTGAATGAGTCGCTCAAAAATTGTTATTCTATTTTCCTGAATATAGGTATAGGTTGCTTGCAATCTTTTGCCTTATTCCCGTTTTAGCGACTTAAAATGTTTTCAGTAATTTCCAACACATCTATTTTCCCACTTTCGAATTTCTATGAGATTTTTGCAAATTTGCATATGCAAAATGCAACACGATTTTGTCGTAAGAACTTACGAATTTGCGCATGTGTCTATCGATGTGTGCTGCTACACTTCAAGATAACCGATGCTAAAGAATTAATAGTTGTTATAATTTATTCCGAGTCCATATTATTACAATAATTTATGTGAATTTCGCATAAATTTTGCAATCAGTCTAATCCATTTCGCAGTAATCGATTGATATTCTCAATCGGCTCGCTTAGAAGGCGTCCAACTTTTGCAAGTGGATGAGTCGCCTCAATTTTTGGCATCGATTGAGTTATAAGTACATTGAAGTGTGCTATTTATAACACATTCCTGCGTTAAGTCAAATGCTTCGTTAAGGCGTCGTTGTTCGACGAATGATTCACTCGTATTGTTGCAGTGGCAAAATTGTTTTTATGCTGCATTTGTTTATCTAATTATAATTTTGCACTCATGCTGTCTTATTATCGATCACGTCCATATTAACGTCGCCATTCTCATTTTGAAATACAATCGATTTATCTGATCTTTGAATCTTAAACCCGCCATAATTTCAGGTCAATTTTGAAAAATTTTTCACAATTGAAACAAATATCTCCTACCGGACATTGAAGAAATCCCCTAAAAAAGCAATCGAATTTTCTCAATAGTTTCTTTGTGGGGGCGTAACAATAGAGATCACTAGTCGGTACATGCTGTGTATGAATATATCCGCTGTACTATTGACGAAAACGGTAGTTGCTATGGGAAAATGTGCCACATCAATGGGTCACATTATGAGACGATGAGTGAAGAGAAAATTGTTGACTATGAAGAGAGGTGCAAATTTTATAGAATTTTTGTTTGGAAAAGTGCCAATTTTAGAGCTGTTACTTGGGATTCGACATAAATTTCATCTTTTATTAGCATTATTCGCGACAGCTTCAAAACACTTACGAGGAATTTACGCACGTTAGTTGTCTTCTTTTTCGACTATTTAAATGAATCCTCTCTCATCCCTACACTATTTCGACATTTCTTTAGTCGATATTCTCTTCAAATCACATACTCTTTTTGTGAAATGTTTAGTTGTCATTGTATAAAGATTAGATTGCGGTGGGTTCGCATCATTGAACTTTTCACATAGACGAACGCGTAAATGTCACATTTACTGTTTTTTTTTATGTGAGCCGCACGAAGCGAAACACGTAATTTGTAGTCTTTCTTCTCAACGTTACCTATTAAAAATATGATCATCTCTTTCATTCACACTCTTTCTCTATCACATTAACTTTTTTTTGTATCTTTTTCGTTTTTCTCTCTTCAAATAAATGTTCTCTAACGTTTTATTGAGAATATTTCATTTACGGTAGATAAACAACTCAACAAATCTATAATTATCAATACTCTATTATTATAGTGTAATTCGAGAGAGTAATACATTCGACACTTTCAAGTGATGAAAACATTCATATAAAATAGTATATTATTCGATGATATACAGAGAAATTGTAAGAAAAAGAAAGTGGAGAACAATAGAATAGTGGCAGAGAGTATTGACCGAGTAGAGGCAACACTCCACTCTCGATCCTCTCTCTTATTATGAATTTTCTTGATATTTTTCCATAAAAAAGCATATTTGCAGAACCAACTGAATGGAATTTCTGAGGTTTTACTTCTCTTAAACGAGTTGATTCACCCTATAAGCAAAAGAACATCGAAACCACTACAATTGAACTATTTACAAGCTTATTAAGTTCATGTTGAAGTAACTGTTTTAATATTGTTGACAGTTATTCGCTCATAAGATATAAGCCTAAGTGCTATATTAGCCATTGATTAGTTGTTTGAAGCCATTGTTGAGTTTTTACAAATCCTTATGAGTTATTCGCTTTTAATCTAACAAGAAGTTTACTAAGATTTATTAGCATTTCAAGAATTAATATTCTATTCTTCAACTTAGATGATCTTTGACCTACTATAAATAAGCATAAGCTTATTAAAGTGATGCATTTTAATGAATGAACACTATCCACAATCATTTCTGTATTTCGAGCATTTTTTAAGCATTGTGATGAGAGGCGTCGATTTGAATGAAATACGATCGTGCAAAATATACTTCTCGTGCTTAAATTTCTTCTTCATCGTTCAATTTATGTTTGACATTAAATTAGTGGAAATTTTTCCAATAGAATATATCCTGAAAGTGGAATGTCTTAAGAATGGAATTATCGGTCTTTCATTGAGCTAACAAAATTTATGCCTCTTTTCTTTCTTCAATCTCTATCTCGTTGTCTTGTGATCCTCTCCTAAAATACCCTCTATTAATAATCATATTGATATGTGTCAAATTCACTAGTGAAATTCGGCACTGAATTTTTGCTGTAGATTTTCTTTTCGCATTGATAAAAAGAATTGTTTATATATATCCGATTTGAGTTGTATAGTGGATTTTGTACGATTAAGATATTTTCGAGACATAAAATTAATTTTAATTGCAAAAATAATGAATAGAGTTATGCGTATATAGTTGTATAAATTGCTATTTATAATTGTATATAATGTGAGAAATGGCATTTATTGATTATTATGAAGGAAGATTGTTGAGAATGAATTTGAGTGGCGCTTAGCAATTGCGATTGGCACGAGCTAAAGTTGAAGCGAGGCGGCAATATCGAGAAAAGTAACCCGATGAAGTTCTTCTCAACGGACCGTAGTCGACAATCGATGATTTATGAGTGAACACACTTTGACGCGTATCTTTTGTAGACTGCCGCCTTGCGCCAGAAAACGCAAACCTCACATCGGTTGTTTCCGAACACGTCATCAACACAACTAAACTCTTCAACTTCTTTAGCTAAGCTTTTAGCAGAAACATCGAGCATATCTAGCTAATGAACAAACTCATGTATCGAAGTATTTTTTTTTCATTGATCAATTTTTGTGTGGACTCAACTTATTGCGAAGAGAGAGCGAGGAAATACTGGAGATTTTGGACACTTTTTGAGAATGCTATGAAGCAAATGGTAAGATATGTTGTCATCAAAGTCTATGAAAACTTTTTTCATTCTATGACTCGAAAGGAGTAATTCATAAAGCTGTGATGGCGTATTTTGTGCTANGGACTCGAAAGGAGTAATTCAAGCTGTGATGGCGTATTTTGTGCTACATCTTCGAGAAAATAATCATCAATAAAAGAGATATTGTGCTGCAATAATTTTCATTTTGAATATCGTTCGTTGTTTTCCAATGCGAGACTTGATAATATTAGTTTTTTGTCATAATATGCTAAGAATTTGCAATTTTATGATAGCGCAAGTGACGTCACATTGCGTTTCCCGAGTATTTTTGTAGCTGAAGAATATTTTCTATGGAGCTGAAATTTACGTCAATATGAGAGGAATGATTTATAGTGATTTCAGAATGGTGACTCTCTTTCAAGGTTGTGTAAATTCCGGGCTCAATGATAGTTTATTTCTAGTTTTATTGAGATGCAGTTGGTCAGTCGTATCCTCCATAATTAAGCATCGAAATGTATTTTCCGGCCGAATGACTTGTTGTTGAATTTACAGCAAATTTCTCTGAGGTGACCACTTATTTATGATGCAGCTATAAACTGATGTTGCATATTTCCTTTGTAGCTGAGATATTGCAGCAAAGCAGTTAAAGCTTATAGCGAAGTCAACTTTAGCGCATCTTTTCAAGGTTTTTTGTGGAACTAGCGTTGTTTTAGCTCAAACATCAGTGCTAATTATTGCATAGCGATGAATAAAGACATTCTCGTAGGCCGGTTTCGATACTGAAATCTTTCACTTTCCGAGTAGATAACTAACTTGCTGAGCCACTGCCGATGCCTCCACTCCTCATCATTTGTTGCCTCAATTTCATCAATTCGGCGACGCATATAGTACATTAGACACGATGAGAATTCGAAATCAACAGTCAAAATCGAACTCACATTATTTGGGATGGAATGTTTTGTGCGGTTGTAGTTTATATTATACTAAAGCTAATCTCCGCCTCACCCAAGCTTAATTACTAATGAATGCTTGATGACGAATGAGAATTTTGTCATCAGACGGGACCCGAACATATAAAAACTCGATGGTCAGAGGCTTGATTCCATATTCGAGAAGAATTTCGACTCATTGCAAAACAGCCAAAATCAGAATTCTCACAAAATTTCTCATCTTTCTTGGTTGTCAAATTCATCGATTTCATGGCTTTAGTTAGCTTGTTTCGAGAGTTCACATTTTGATCTATTCAATACTTTGATTGCTGCTAATTGAGGAGTATTTGCAGAGGGTTATGAACTAGGTTAATGAAAACAAAGTAGTACAGTCGCAAAATAAAGATGTTAAACAAGTGTTGGCACATGCCTACACTCCTTCGCTCTTCCTCCTCCCTCCCCCNTTTGCTCTTCCTTCTCCTATACTCCTCCAAATTTCTGATAGATTTCTTCACGTTTCTTTTTCTCGCCCCCTTCCCCAATTTCTTTTCCATTTCTTGGTGTTCCTTTTCGAAACCCCCAAATTTCTTACTCCATCGAAAAGAATACATAAATAAGAGGAAGAATGGGAGTGTATTGGTTTTGTTGTACAATAAAAGGGCGTACACAAAAAGAGCGTCCGATGAGGGATGCTCGTGAAGTGCAGCAACGCACAGTTGTCGCACATAAATTTCAAAATTTCAATGCGAACTGAAAGCGTGCATTCTTCGTTGGACAAAAACCTCGACAATTCGACACAAAAATATTCACCACTTTGCACTGACCATTTGTGCATCACTAATTTTACCTCGATGTTTTAGTCTCAATGATTAACTATCATTTATTTTTTTTAAGGCTAATTTTAATTAGCTAATGTTTTTCACCACATTATTGAAATACTAAATCGACAACAATATTAATGATAATGTGAATAGATCATTTCAACGCACCTATATGAATGAATTCGATTGGAAGTCGCCTTATTTCTTTTCGAAATTTTTTCTTATGAATTACAATAATTTTTAGACAAATTTTTTAAGTTTTACTTCCGAATATTTTTTCATAAAATTCTTTGCGAAAATTTTTTTTCTGATTGATAGGAAGTGAAACGAGTTAAAAAATTCCACACAGAACAAAATTATACATGAATTTATTGCTTCGAATATAGTTGAATGTCCTACTGAAACAATACCAATACATAAAGCAATTGTCGCAACAAACGAAAGAAATACAAAATTCATTGACATTCATACTGAAATGTTTAAACTACCTTATCGATCTTAAAATCCCTCAATAAATGACACCGACAAGGCGCTACTGAAATCAAAATTCGATGGAGCATGAACGCAAATAATCCTATCAACGATCATCAATGAGCAAATATTTGCATACGATTGAAATCACCCATACGGTAGTCATAAGTGTGCCATATTCTATTCAACACCCCCCCCCCCCCTTTCCCGTATCCTTCTATGCTATCGATTGTTTTGATAGTATAGAGCGTTTTCATATTCGTCAACCATATCGCTTGCCATATTCTTATGCGTCGTTGTGTTTATATTGATGAGTTGAAGCGCCGCATTTTTAGGGTTTCAATGAAAACAGTTCAAATCGGAACGAGGATTGATTAACGTTTATATGAGAGGAGTTGCGTTTTATATCGCAAATTTTGTATGAGCTTGACATATCTCATATAGTACGTTTAGATAATGATATTTGTTTGTCAAAGATTATCATTACCTCATTGAGTATTCGAGTGTACCTGACGAATGCCTAATTAAATCTTGCTTCTCACTTTAGCATTTTTGGAGAAAACATCTTTTGAATTTAAGATAGCTCTATTGGCAACGTTATATATTTTGTCTGCTGAATTTTTTCATGAAAAGCATCTTATGATAGATGAGACTTGTTCTAAGCTATCGCATATTCCATCTCCTAAGCTTATTTCTTTCTTTTCCGGTTTTATTCGGCTGGAGAAATGTCACGATTCTGTATTATTTTGTGCTTAATTAGCTTGTTTATAACTGCTGTTCAAGCGTATAGCAAATGCTAAGCACTAATATCGCAAATAAAATAAAGCCGTACATGTTGTTTTTTTTTTTTACAAAGAATTTTGCTTGGGCCCCTCAACCGAAAGAGTTATTCTCTAATCGATGTTGTCAACGTCTATTTAGAGTAATGAATAGAAGCTTAACGTCGATATCGTTGACCATTATTTGATGGAATACTCTATTATATAGTCCATAATTGAAATATTAGATGAGATTGAATAGCTGAATTGATGAAAATATTGAAAATCATCGAAAATTCTTTAATTTTGGTCTTTCTTTATTTTTCGTTTTACGTATAAATCCGTTCATTTGTCGCCTCGTTAATTATGTGTTAATTATACATCTAATATTTATTTCATTCGAATTATGAGATAATCATTTCCCTTCGAATTAACATTACACTTTTGAGGATATATCATGAAAGAATTGAAATTACGGTATAAAGAGACGACGATAAAACATTAGTGGTGCTCATTTCATATTAATACGATGTATGGCTGTGTAGCTTCATCATTGAAGATGTATCGTATTGAGAGAGAGAGAGAGAGAGAGAGAGAGAGAGAGAGAGAGAGAGAGAGAGAGAGAGAGAGAGAGAGAGAGAGAGAGAGAGAGAGAGAGAGAGAGAGAGAGAGAGAGAGAGAGAGAGAGAGAGAGAGAGAGAGAGAGAGAGAGAGAGAGAGAGAGAGAGAGAGAGAGAGAGAGAGAGAGAGAGAGAGAGAGAGAGAGAGAGAGAGAGAGAGAGAGAGAGAGAGAGAGAGAGAGAGAGAGAGAGAGAGAGAGAGAGAGAGAGAGAGAGAGAGAGAGAGAGAGAGAGAGAGAGAGAGAGAGAGAGAGAGAGAGAGAGAGAGAGAGAGAGAGAGAGAGAGAGAGAGAGAGAGAGAGAGAGAGAGAGAGAGAGAAAGAGCGATGAAGAAGCGGATGCGTTTTGCGCAAATGCTTGCTTGACATGCAAGACAAACGTTTCTCAAACAATTTCTATTTTTATGTATACACAATCATTATGCATTGTTCTCTTCGTTTGTCACACTTTATAGCTTTTTAATTTATATTCTCAATATTATTTATTAGGCTATTAATTTTTATTTATTTCCTCACACATTGAAAATTTATACAATGATACTGTAGTTGTTTTTTTTTCCGTTTAAAGAAGAGTTTTATCTCATTTTAAAAATCAAGCATGATTAAATATTGAGTTGATCTTTTTGATCCAATCGGAAGATATTTCTTCAAATTTTTGAGAAAATCGAATCGAATTATTTATTTAATAATAGGTAAGCACATTACCTATAGCCGATAGATAAATATACTCTACAAAAGTATCTAAATAGTACACCAAATTTTTCACAAGTTGATACCAATCATATTGAAATTTAATGAGTTTATTTCCGATCGAAGCAATTCACATTCCTATTAATTAGATCCATTTCTAATGCTATTTTATGCAAATATATATTTAAATTTGTTCAAAAATTTCTATCTGAAACGTTTGAGAATTCGATTTTCATAAGTCTTATTTACTTCTACAAACTGGAATATTTAAGCGCTCCGATTGATCAATTTCTAATCAGATTCGTTGATTATCGACAAAATCCTTCAACATCAACCGCTACTGTCGAATTCGTTTATGATTACCCTCCTATTGGTTACGCTTAATGAGCTACTCTGCAAGTTGAAAAGTGATTGAGTTAACACTTACAAAAGCACAATGTTATTTGCGTATTTGGTTGAACGCACAGGCGTGCGCGTGTATATGAGTGCTGTATGTGTGTGTGTGTGTATGTGTGT
>JAARMF010002756.1:11252-24787 GCA_022844705.1 Toxascaris leonina
CCCCCCCCCCCCCCCCCCCCCCCCCCCATCCTGAGTGTATCCAATAAGGAAATTGTTTAGCAAAAAATCGCCTCTCACGCTCATTTAGCCAGTATGCATCCAGACGATTATCCCATCAGAACGAAGTAGATTTCGACTGAATATGAGATAATCGCAGATTCGAATCAACATTCATAAGGCCGCGAAGAAGAAAATCACCTACGAATAAGGATCAGCATTCATTAGTATCGATTCGACGACTACAGAATAAAGGGTACTCCTCAAGCACCGTGCATCACTCATCGCATTAGCGGATCAAAATGAGCACAAATAACTTTCAAATTTTATTCCCTTCATTTCCGCAAAATTCTTCTTTCTAGCGATCATTTTAATAGTTTGCTCATTAAACATCCAGAAACATTATTGCCATAAAGCTGAGTCGAATAATCTGAAAATCGCTTAAAATGCGATTATTTCTTGTAAAGCGAATGCAACACAGTCGGCTTCAGCTCTGCCCCATTAAAACAAGCCGGTTATCGTTCCTTAGCACCAAGAAATATCAAACAAGATACAACTCCGAAATATACATGCGAAACGAAGGTGAATAAACTGAAATGCACTTTTATCAATGTACACACAGGTCATTCAGTCGAACTTCTCGAGTAACTCATTCGCACGTTTCCACCATGCATCCTGCCTTTCTCGTCTCTTCCGCAGCTTTTCTTCATGGGCCTGTGTCATCGCTTTAATCTTTTCTGTTTCTTTGCGTGACTGCTGAAAGTACAATCAGTCAAATCGACGCTTCTCGCTGATGGCAGACCTCCTTCCCTTTGAGGACTTTCTTCTTAATGATGCATTCTATATTACTTGAGGGAACGATAACCTCTCGAAATGCTACACTTCTTTGTCTATTTTTACTCTCTCGACGCTGCATTACAGCAACACTGCAGTCAAGGCGAAACCCGTCCCAACTACTAAAAACATTGCAACAGTCGCTTTCAACCGCATTCAGGTTAGATTCATGGCAGCTGTATCAAACGAAAACTACCTTCACAAAATTGACGAAGGCTCAAAGATTCATCAACGTTCTTCAATAGGAACGCCATGAACGTAAGGACGTTTCGGTGAGTTGGAACTCTAGAAATTCAGATGAGACAACGTCATAATGCTTAAAAAACGAAATCCTTTATATTGTGAATAGCAGCGAATAATAGCACTGCATCCGAACAGCATTACTTTTCTGTTGATTCAGGTTATCTTTTGGAGATTTTAGTGAAACTGTTCACAGGTGGAACTCATCAAATTTTAAAAAATTGTTGCTACATTTTCACATTTTTTGGCAGTCACTTTATGCCTTTCCCTTAAATAAAAATAATTAAACCCTCGCCTCAGTCATCAACTTCATTCGCTGCGTATTCATGCGCATATTCTCCAAATACTGTCTCGTTTTCTTCCGTTTCGCATCTCGCAGCTCTGCCCTTAGTGTCTCTATGTCCTTTCCGACAGTAGCGATCGTCGATTGGAACTCCTCTAACTCGGCTAATTCCTTATCGACCGATTCCTCTTCTGAAAAAGTCAGCAACTCTCACGCGTCACCATGACGAGTGACATAAGTGCATGAATGTTGGACTACACTCTATGACGTTTTGTACAGTTCTATACTCAAATGACGATTCCATAGTGTTCAAATAAGGATGAAAAACTTCAACCCCAGTGACAGCTTTAAATGTCGCAGCATCATGCAATGCAACAAGTATCGGTGAACACCCCCTCCCCCTCCTCTTTTGAAAGGCTGAAGCACAGGTAATACGGTAATCAGGGGAATAAATTTCTTCTCCTCAATAATATCCAAAAAAAAGGTACAGCTAGAAAAGGCTGAACAGCCTACTCACGCAAACGGCAATGTTCAAGTGATTCAACTGTTCAACATTACGACTCTTCCGTCTAGAGCTGTAGTTCTCGATAATCGTAAAGTAAAAGAGTGAGAATATAAGCGAACACAATCAACCCGCCCCCCCCCCCTTTCGTCATACCAATCAAACTGTCGACTCTGCCTGCGTTGTTCCTCGACAACCTCCACAGGTAAATGTTTGATGACGTCACTTCAGAAGTAAGCAAAACTTCCCTCTCGCCCAAATAAGACCGATCGCACATCAACAAAAACGAAAAGACCCAATTCACTCGAACTTCCCAAACATTGAGTTATAATAACAAGCATACTTATCCCACCGTTAAAAAAATGATCAAAATCTCAGATAGAGACCAATCAAGTTTGCTTAAATATAACACAAGCCTACTTTGTCTGCATTCCAATCTTCATATTAATATGCAAACGTTAAGCATCTATTAATGAACTCTATAAGCGTTCCTCAAGCAATGAATAAGGACGTACCATGTTTAACTTTCTGATAGTCTTCGATCTTCTTCAGCAATTCCATCTTCTGCTCACAAGCTTGTGAATCTCTCCTCAAGATCTCCTATAAACATGACACACTAAGTATAACTAATCAACAAGAAATATAAACATAATCTCCTGTCAAAATCACATCCAATGAGATAACGTCAGTTCAACGATCACAAAAAAAAACACTGCCACAAATTTTTGTGTCGCTGCAATCAGTCGATAAGAAGGCTCATCGTTTCGAATCAGTGAATTTCCCCATAAGTGACCTAAGAGGATCACAACACTGCTCGAAAGCAACAATGCGGAGAAAGAATCCAAGTGGTGCAACATTTCTACCATCGGCATCAAAAATTATATCAAACACAATGCGATAAACAAAATCACCTCGGTTTTTTTATAAGCGCCAGAGGCAATTTCACTGCGCAGCACAAACCACTCCTTCTGAGCATCCAAGCGAGCCGCTTCGAGGAGATGCGAGTCACGACGTGACATCTGAAAACAAACATCATTAACCCTTCATAACATTAATGTGGTCACCGTGGTCATAGTCGTTGTAATACTAATATAACAATGAGGCCTTACTTCCTTGTGAATTTAATTCCATATTTCTTCCTATCATCTCGTGTAAATCTGTGAGACGCTATCCGAGCATATTAGACGCTTGTCTGTAAGGTTGCTTTCTGCACAAAAAAAAAAAATGACAGTGTGATAGTTGACTCCCCGTAGGAGCTTACCTGGTTCAACGAGAGTGTGGATAACGCAATTGTTGAGAGTCAGAAAAGAAGCCTAATTTGTTAGCAAGTAGGGATAGCATGGTGGAAAGGTGAACGACAGCTCAGCCTCACTTGAGAAATTCGCATGCTGTCCTCGCAACAATTCTGATGAGCAGGAAGGGACAAACACACCAATGCTTGCCGGATCTCCGGCAAAACAGCTGACTAACGCAACAACCCATATGCTTTGATCCCTCGTTGGGCTCAAATCGCTTAAAAAATTCCAACCATTCCCTCTTTCACAATATTGGCACACCGCTATTAACAGCTCAAAATGCCTATCGATGAAACAACATTCCAACAAAGAAATCAAGAGCAACCATAAAAACGTACTGCTCTAGGAGTGAAGTTCTGCAGGAAGTCTAGCGTGATTGGACAGCTTGGCGTTGTTTCTTCCAAAAGATTTGAGATGGCATGTTTTAATCTAAAATTAGAGCACTATTAAACCTGCGTTCATTTAATAATAATAAATCCTCTAGTAGATGGTAATTCCATCATCTCAGATGCCTTCCAGAGAAAAAAAAGCAGCACACCCTGAAAGTCGGTAATGCAAGCAAAACACAACTTCTACAAACTGATTCTGTAATTAATATAGAACACATCAGAACTTGACGAAATAATTATGTTCTCATGAATTGAGAACGCAAAAAAATTTGCCAAGAAATATAGGCTGTCATCGTTTTCCTAAATGACATCGTTCATCTCATAAAGCTTTGAACGTTACTCATTTGAATGAACCGCTAACATGGAACTGTTAATTCTGCAGTATTGATGCATTAGAAACTACATCTCGATTAGCCAAATATGAATTGCGTGTACTCAAACGTATGTAACGACGAAAAGCGAAGGTGCAACGCTTGAATTAATAAGTTTACCAACGCCAGCGATATTCCTACTAAAAAAGGCACTGTACGAAAATCACCTGAGGCTATAAAGTAACACGCCGAATGAGTCACTGCCAACGCGTACCCCACCTCAAGCACTTATAAAATCATTTCACTTATAAAGCAAAAAGAACAGTGCCAGCTATGCAGCTCTATCCTTGCAAGAAAAAGCGGTAACGTTCTAACAGCAAACCTTTCAATTTCTTCTTCAAGATAATGCCTCGTACCCGAGCGCGCCGTTTGCTTTATCTTCTTCACGATATCCGTATCGTTCTCGTCCGGCTGGAAGCAAGGCATCGCGATGATCTCCGAGTCAAAATCCAACGACTCATATGTGGCCCTGAACGAAGTCATGAGAGAACGTTGAGCAGAAGACTCCATCAGAGTGTCATCAACTTCGTTCTCCTCTACTTCGCGTAACTCATCCTGTCTCGCTTGCTCCATTTCCGATCTCGTACTCCACCGACCTATAATCGAAATATTTTTCAAAACAGCTATCTTTCCGATAAGTGCATCATTGAAGTTTGATCGACTGTGCACTGAGTACAACCATACAAATAAGCAGTAGCACCTGAGAAATAACGACAGCTGAAGCTAGGAGGCACCACAAGAAATAAGGGTTGGGGAGGATAGGGGGAAAGGACTACATCTGTTTTTGAGTTGTAAATCGTTTAATAAATAAAATGATAATAAATCAATTATAATATTCAAAACTTTGGATTCAGGCCAAATTCAATACAAAACATGTGCATCATTTCAGCAATATATAATTCCCACGACGAACGCACTACGTAAAAGAAAACAACGCCAACGAACCGGACGCCTCGCTTGCGTTGACTTCAAATGGAATCGAATACAAAGCCGAACTTGGCACGACAATGTCGCAAAGTTTCGTCATCTCAAGCGATGGTGGCTGCCTATCGAGACTTCGACGAAGACGACGGCGTGCCATCACCACCTTCTGCGACACCTTAATACAGGCTTCTTCATCTACTGATGAATATCGCTGCATTATTAGCGACTACGTAATAATAACGAAAGCAGCAAAATGTTCCTTCTCAATGATCACCAAACGTCCAGAACGATTTGCTAAACGTCGTGTTGATTATCCCAAAGACACGCACATATTTCGATCCAATGTATACATTTATGCGTATTAATATATCATCTATCTCATGACTCTCATGCAAATTCAAGTGGGCGCACATAACTACTTACAAACGTTGATAACTCCATGACAAATAGTGCGTCGGAATTTAGGCATCTGAACTACAGAACATCTCTCAATGCAAAAATTTCAATCTTAGGCTCGTGTACCTTTCAGATTTCGTCGCTTTCAGTTACAATGTAGGTAGTCGACCAAGACGGATATATTACGTTTATTTTTTTCAGTCATTCGGTTATGGAATCAACTGCTGCCTAACATTGTAAAATCTAGTAATTTCAGTGCTCTCAAAACGAAATTAGCCCGGTCTGATTCAGCGTCCTTGAGGAAAGTAGATGGCCAACCAGCAATGCTAATAATATGTGCATTGTCTTGTTTCGGCCTTTTGTCAACATGAGCACATCAATGACACTTGAACGCTTTCATTTTTGAATATCGCCGATACTATGTATGTGTCTTTATGGTTGAATAAAGCAATCCGAATGAACGAATGAAACGCTCGCATTCGCTTCTCTCAAATTCCAAACGCAAACAACAACCAACTAACTTCTTCGGGAGTATGAACCGGTGTCGATCCTGTGGCAACAGCTCGCGGTGTAAACGGTTGCACCATAATTTTTGGCTGCAAGAATAAACTCGAATATATTACATCATCTTCATAATGACTCTCTCCCTTATCATTTCCCTTCTTTTCACCTGCTTAGTGCCTATATTTCGACACTTCGGACGCTCATATATTTAGAATTACAAGAAAGTTTCTAGTTTACAAAGTTTAGATGCCAGTACTAAATCCCTCAGTTCTTTTGAGGAGGACAAAGTCATGCCATCTCAAAACCGCCAGCTGCTCCAATATTATCTTACTATTCAACAACAATATTTCATTCTCAAATGACACCGCAAGATGTTTGCGTTCCTTTATTCACAATTTCAGAAGCAAAATTTTCGAACAGAAATTAAGAATAAGTTTGGCGTTGCCAATTTACAATGAAGCATTCAACTAGAATAGCAATGCCTCCAATGAGATGAAGCTGCTCAAAGAAAATGACCTTCAATTCACTTCCCCGGAAAATAGATTAATACACCACTGGAACACTCTCTTCCACGAATTCAGACAGAAGCTAAGCTTTCAAAAAAGACCTCGACGTTCTTTGGACAAGCAGCATATTTCCTATCCGCTGACGCGGTGTTTTGAGCATTAACGAAGTCCTGGATCTCCTTAAGTGGAGTTTCCAAACGCGTTTTCTTCTTGACTACTGCCATCGGAGAACCAGCAGTACGAGTAGTACCCAAACGAATTGCCGCCGGATCGACATGAAGGGCCTGAAATTTATAACGATTCGCAGCCTAAGAATTCTATGGTTAAATAGACCGCAGCACGAACAGAAGGACAGGGGATAAGGCAGACCACAACTGGGATGAAACGTTACGCTTAGCGTCTTGCATTAAACAAAAACAAATTTCTTTTTCTGGCTCTCAGTCAGGTTTACCACTGCTGGCGGCCTCTGTTCAATCAAGCGTTCCAGCTAAATATGTAACTGGCTCTTATTTTGCTTCATATACCTTTATAAACATCACACTGCCTAACTCACGGTTTCCGGTCTCCGAAACGTGTCATTTGATAAAATCGACATTTTCCGGCCTTTCTAACCCTAGCAGAACCAAGAGAACCACGACTGCCGAAACACGGCCGGAAATAAAAAGCAGAGGAAAAATTCTACAACCGACGTTCCTTAGGAACGGACAATTTTTGGTATATTATTCAATAATCACCGCGATGGATCACTCTGCGATTCCCACATGTATAATTCCAGTAGACAGCTTATATCTATACAGAAAGACAAACAGGAACTCACACGGCAACCCAAAGTAGTTTATCGCTCCCCCTCACTATTCTTCATAAAATTTTCTTGACTAAAGCTTGCAACACTTACAGCAATTTGCTGCGGAAGGGCGTCACCAATATCGGATATCTCGACAGCAGCCATTGATGATTCGTCAGGTGGCATCGCTTCTTTCTGCAATTGCTCTACAGCAATCGATCCGTACTATAAATCGATAGTAGTATACAAAAGACAAATAAACTAGTAAAGAAGCTTACTGGTAAATATCGTTTAATTTGTTCTCCTCCATTGACAAATACGGAGACACCAAAGGAGAAGAAACAATACCACTTGGCTATAGTTTACCAGAGTGATATGCTATTTCAAACGGCGAATCCTGTTCTCAAGACTAATAACTCATATATCTGTTAACTGGGGGTTACTGAGAAAAAAATTGTAAAAGGCAGCATGCTGACTGATAGACGAATAAGAATCATGTTTTTAATGAAATCAGCATGAAAAATCTTTTGATCGCTCATGCAAAAGACAAAAGTTCCCCTCAAAATAACAAAAGTTCAAAGTTCAAACACAAAACACTCGTTTGCTCGTTCTATTCATGTTATCAACAAGATAAAACGCAGAAAACTGTTTGGTAGAATCGCGACCACCACCCATATATAATTTAAAAGTCCAGAAACATATTATATCATCCATAAACAATTCCACACGTGCCTAGTGGCTCCATTACTAAGTACCCATTTGTTCATCTTAAATACCCAGTCTAGGCCTCACTCAACAATCACTTCCTCCGCATTATTTCGCCGCTAAAAGTCCAAAATTTAGAGGCTTCCGGAACATTGAGGAAACTGACGCCATTTTCTTGATGAAAAAAAAACAGATATTGCTTTCTCTTCAAATTTCTGATGCAGCCACCACTCAATAAATTTATGTAGGACCACAAGCATGTTTGATATCATTCAGTTCAAGCGTACGGAAACTGCAAGTGCTTCCCATGTCATGATTTCCAAACTTGCAGGAATACTGACAATAAGCCATTATTTGTTCTATCTTCCCCCTTGTGCTTCTTTCCCGCTGCCTACAGCATGTGCTGCGAAATTTAATTAACTGCCCAAACTTCCACAAGCACCAAAGGAATCAGTCCAGGTGCCTGCTCTACCTCTAAATGATGTAAAAATGGACGCAGAACTATACTTTCTACATCAGTATACCACAAGAGCCCCTTCTTAACCTTCATAGGCTTAATCGACGAGTGTCTGCTCTGTAGAGGAATGCTCACCATCATGTCTAGTACAGAATATGAACAGATAGCCAATATTTCTTATATGGCGTCTTCACGTTATTGGCACTACTCAATTATGAAAAAGCCTTATCAATGTTCTGCGACTAGACTAAACGAAATCAACTATTCAAGTGAGTTTAAACAGACAAGAACGTACCGTATAATCATGCGAATCATTGACGAAACTGATTCCAGCATCGGTTAAAAGGAACGTTTCTTCGCCACAATAAGCCTGCAAAGGTGCGGGTTCAGCCGCCTTCTTCTCGTTGCTCGCACCTAAAAGCATCATCTAAACAGAAACAAGGCAGAAATGAATGAAAAGTTCAACGAAACGCGTCACCATCCCGGATTCGCCTTGCATTCACAACACCCGCACTTACATCCCGATATTCTGATCATCGTGGACGTTGCGGATTACTTCACACGAGGTGACTTTTGGAAACTAAACTCTAGTTCCAAGAATCATCAGAATTAAACAATTTCATTAACAATTACTCATAAAAGTGACCCAGGTATTGTTCGCGACTATAAAATAGCTCGGCTTTAAGCTGATATTGCAAGCAGTTCGGAATTTGAAAAAAAAGAAGGAAATAAGCATAAGAACAATAAGAAAAACGGAAGAAAGTTCAAAAGAACTAAGCGTACGAGCTCGGAAACCTTTAGAAACGTCATTCAACAGCAACACGATGAAATTCGCATCACTCCGACCACTAAAATTCCAATTCGGAACGCAGAAAGTACAAAAACCGCGCCACATAGATTATCCTGCTCAGTAATAGAAAAAAGCAAAATAAGGGAGAGTGATCTCTCCTTCACGTTGACAACAATGACAACAACGAAGAAAAACATAACATTCTATATAGCCTCGACATATCATTAAAACTTTTTTCAAATGATTACCTCTGAAGACATCTTCTGTTTCATCGTCCGCAAAACCATCGCCTTTTGCAGTTGCGAAAAGTGCCATCGTTGCGGTTGGCTCAGAGGTCGACTCCAATCGTGTCGCGCTGTTGCTTATTGACATCTCCTTCAACATACATAGTTGGTTAATTAAACATTCACTTTAGTGCCAGTGAAGGGTGAACGAAGAAAAGTATCATCGATGTGTAGCTGACGAATCTGGACGGCATTTGACTACCCACAATAGCCTATCCATCCCCCTCATTGCTTCCCATCCCTATCCATCCTCAACGTTCATCCTTGGCATATTCGATGTAAACAGCGATTTGAACTGATGTTAAAATATTGATTAGTTAAATGAAAACCGGAAAGGGAAAAAACATACTTTCGGGATGCAATTGAGGTTTTCCCCGCTGTTCGTTGGCGTAACCGCGAATAAAGCTCGAGTATTATTACCAAGCGTTGTATCATTGGCGCCGGTGGGTATCTGCTCGCTGGCGATCGCCTTTCTCAAATCGGTGGCCGTCAACGTCGCTCCGCTGATATCCATAGGCGCTTCGCCAAGCTCGTCACCACTTTGGGCCTGCTAAACAGCCATTCATATTGTCCACATATTAAAAGATAAAAGTAATCGAAAGAAAACAAATGAAAATCCTTCATTCGAAAAGATTCTTCCATCTTTACAGAACAGAACAGAAATAAATGTCCTCGAAAGAACCTCGCAGCCCCCCTCCCCCCCTCTCTCTCCAACTCTCAAGCATGAAGACTTCAATAAAAAAATCTCAGGTGTTTCAGTCCTACCAACCCCTTCGTTCACAGCAACCCAAAAAGTTCCAAGCAGTAACAACACAGAACTTCAAATTCATTGAACACAAGAGAATATAGCGATGCTAATGCAAATTCATCAAAAACACACCCCACAGTTAAAAGTGGAAGAAAAAAAAATTAAAATGACAAAACAACGCACGGGTCGTGAATGTTGCAGGAAAATGTTGGTGGTGAAGTCACTCAAGGCAGTCACATTACTTTCGTCACCTGCTGAAACACAACACATATAGCAAACCTATGCAAAGAGAAATTCTCATCCACGAGGCAAGGCATCGTTCATATATCGCTCAATTGCATATCCTGCACGAGATTCTACAATGCCACGACAGTCTTCGCTATATGGTACGGTGACCGACAACTAGCTACATCACCTCAATTTTAGACTCGAAGTAGGTCTTCAAGCCAACATTAATTGTACTCTAGTTTTGTAGCCAGTATGAAAATTCATGGGAAGGGTATCCCCTTCCGCCTTTTTTTCTGAATTTCACTGCTAATGAAAACCCCTCCTATTTTCCTGTTCTTTCAAAGAAATTCCCTCCCACATAGCATCATTCCACCCCCCCCCCCCCGCCCCCTTAGAAATCTAATAGAAATATGATAGTGAATGGCCTGTCCAAGTCACAATCGAAAACAGTTGAGAGTGAGTAAGAATGAAGGGATCACAAGCTAACCCGGTGGTCACAGATCAATTACGAGATTCTATTTCGACGCCTCTATATGCAAGAAATTCTCAACTCTTTGGCAGGTAATGAACCTTCCTTGGGAACATGTGGTAATCATGGAATTATGTTAACCCTTTATGAACAAGACTTTTTCGCCACTAAACGTCCCACCTGATTAGGACTTGCCGATATGCCCAGTTTAACACTCCTTTCGTCTCTACGATGCCCCACTCTCGATAGACCCACCCCTCCCAAAACAGAACTCACAACTATGTTGTTGTTTATGCTCAATGGACTATCAACTTCCCCTTATCTGCAGCTTAAAGTAGGCATCCCCTAAGGTATTCTCTTCAATTATCGAGACACAGCCCCCAAAAACGCAAGCAAAAAACTGGAGGTAGAAAGATAACTTCGAAGACCTTTCTGGGGAATCTTCAGCACTAACCTCCTGGAGTAACATTCATTGCGTAACGTGGCATCGGTGTTGAGGCCATTTTGGGCAAGAAGTCCGCATTGTGAATGATGCCTTAAAAAAGATAACAAATTTTTCAATAATTTGACACTTTTATCGAGGCTTTTACTTTGAAAAATTCGTTTCCTTCGAAGCTAATAAACGACTTTAATAGAACAAAAAGATAGACTCCTTCAATCAAGCTGATCTGATATACAAAATCATACATTATTGTCAATGAAGACGCCGCTGCGTTTAAAACGAAAAGCTCGTCGTTTCATACCCACTCATTCGGCTGAACTAATAATGGCACATATATTTGCAAATCTGAGCAGTTTGTGCCAACACTTACCTTGGCGTTTCACTTCAACAAACGTCTTCAGTCACAACAGTCAGTTGCCACAAGTGTGACAGACGTGCTGGCGCGATGGGAATAAACAATTCTCCCTTGTCTCAACAGTCGACCAGCAAGTAATGATGGCAACCTTATAGAATAACAAGCATTGATGAAATTCAGCTTGAGGAATGGCCGACCGAACGCAATATAATGTATGAGAAATTTGGTTGAAACCAGCTGCATTTCACAAATTTCAACAATTGTGAAGCCCCACCAAGTCGGCTTGTGACTGGACGGACTGCCATCACGACTCAGTCATTGTATGTTTACTGGCAGTTATTTACGAATCTTTTTCTATGATATGTCACCTTCTGGATGCATGTTATCCACCTCGCTAAAGTATAAGTTCCACGCTGTTCATCTCAAGTCAGCTATTCGCCGCAAGGTCGGAATCGATCCATTGATTCCCTTCAAGAAATAACTCGCACCTAACTCTTTGTCCGCGGATAGTCTAGTCACTTTGCTGAGCAATCGCTCTCCATCAACGAGGCGATATGTGATGACAAGATGGTCTAACCTCTTCGAATGGGTAGGTACATTTGGAGTTGCCAGTCAAAGACATTCAGCAATAATTAACGCAAGATCGGTAAACAATTAATGCACTCAGTTAAAGCTGTATCCCCGCAAAGAACAAAAAAAAAAACGACTCACTGGCATTTATTGTCGTATTCGCGTCATGATCTTCAACATGTGAGACTTGTCTGAAATGACCATCAATAAACTCTCTCAACAAATCATTAGAGATATACACTATCCACAGATATAAACAAAATAAAAAATAAAATAAACAAAATAGGACTAATAATTACTTCCTGTGAATTTAAGATCGTTGAGAAATGAAGCTCGTCAATCACCCAAGTACAAAAGGAAAAAGCAATCGCAGTCTCTAATATGACCCTATGAACACATCCAGTCTATCACAGCAGCAGACTCCCCTTATTTCCTTACCACCCACACATCTTATGCGTACTAGCGAAATTCTTCTTCATCCCTCGCACAGCCACAAGCACGATTTACGCAGTGTCCGAAAGCAGCCACACAAAATGCTCAGAGATCAACAATGGGAAGCTTATAGTAAAAGACGCTTCCTACTACAGCCATATATGATATGACATAAAAAGTGTTATACATAGAAGCGAAACCCAAAGAGACACTGCTCATATAAACTTAAATCAGTCTACATATAGCGAATACGATCGTTGCTTATGAACAATTTCTAAGCGGTTGAAAATAGACAAAAAGCATTTCCGTCTTCCTGATTGCTGTGATTCTGCCAAATTTTTGCTCAGTGGGTCCATCCGTCCCTTTCCTTCAAAACGGAAAAAAATTTCGTACGTCCCGTTACGCGCAAGAACGAAATAAACCTTTGATCAAGCTCTAGTTGTTTTACAGTTTTACGGGAACAAATATTAAAGAAACCTGGTTTTTCGATTAAGAAAGCATTAGAAACTTACGCTGAGCCAAGGCCATCCGAGCTGCCAGTATCGCCAACTGAAAATGCAACATTCTACTGCGCATGCACAGTATTCCAGTGACATGAAACAATACTCCAGACACTTGCGATAACCAACACGATATTTTAGTTTACTACTCATCGTACTTCCTCAAAAGACTTTAAAGGTGATACTTCTTGCCCCGAGAAAAGCAAATCTCCTGAAGAATACGTTATGCCCGATCACGATGTATAACAGGAAATGTCAGCCGCTAGTCTTCTACAACGATCGCATAAAAGCCGAGAAAAGTCGCGCTTAGAGGATAACCATCCAGTAGTGGCCATCGGTTTCGAAATAGCCTCCATTCAATCTAACCAATTTCAAAATTGTTTCCCTTCACCTTGCAAAATTCACTAAACTAGGTAAAGCGAATTTTATATGACCACCATCCACAGCGAAAAACAGCAAGTCCTTCATAATTCCATCGCGTTCAATGTTCTTCTTCCGAGATCACATTCAACACCGAAAGAATTTCCAAG
>JAARMF010002757.1:0-24782 GCA_022844705.1 Toxascaris leonina
TATATACAGTATGTTTCATTATATTCGGAGAATAGTTATGCCGTATTGAGGTTCCTAGGCTGTTTCCCCATGAAGGGACCGCTGCGTTGTTCACGATTTCTAGATATTTTTCGCTGTATATTTCGCTATATATACATTTCACTTCCGGTGGTAGGATGATGGACGGGAAAGAAAGGAACAGGAAGTAAAGTGGCACGGAGCATTTCCAGTCGATGCACAATGAATTTCGCCACGGCGTAGAGAGGTTGCAGCTGGAGCATTGCTGGAATATTGTGGTTCCATGTTTTTGTTTGCTGCTGTTATTTATTTGTCTCAGATGGGCCCTATTCATTGTTGTTTTTCGGCCTAGATGACATTGTTTACCTACAAAAAAGGCTTTTTATTTGGGATTGTTTAGAGCAATAAGGTTACTTCATGATTGTTATGCACTTGCAGTCGATTTTAGATGACTTTAATAACACAAATTATCGAAATCATCACGAATATATATAATTCGACATCGCGTTCCATCCAGGCAGTTGTTAAGATTGTTTGTTACTCATATTCCATTGCTGATTTATCTGATTTATTGAGATTATAGTTTACCTTCGACGAGATCGCTCGGATTTGTCCAGCTTACATCATTTATCGGAAAGGGGAACCAGTTGAAGAATCTTATCTGATCACTAAAAATCAACAATTCGAGAAAACTTCAACGAAATTGTGAAGGGGGATGGGAGCGAGGGAGGTGGGAGAGAGGGGCGTTGAATTTGTGCTGGAAAGGTGAAATCCTGTTGTAGAGAATACGGCTATCGTTCGTTATGATGTGATAAGTGATTTCCTTTCATCAAAACTATAGCAACCTATATCATTTCGGCAACTCGATTAGTGGATAGCATTGCTTTTCATCCGATGCTGTCAGCATTTCACTGATTTGTCATTTATACCTAAATAGCTTTCCAATATGATTTGCACCTGAAGATCATGTGACTTACTTGGTTCATTTTAATTTGTTTTTATGGATTATATTTATTTATGGTAAAGCTTGTTATCGATAGCGATTTGCAAACACACTTCGTATCAGTGCATTTAACAGCTACAAACACTGCTGATCAAAAATATAAGGCGGGGGTATTTGCTTGCTCATGATTCGGCACAGAGAGCCACCAACAGTATTAAATGCAAAAGGGTTTGGCGCAGCAATACTCCAAAGTTGAAGGAAAACGGCAAGAATATTGACAGAGTGACTGGGTTTCGCTGTATTTCATGATAGAATTTGAGTTGAATATGCAAATTTATTTGCTAAAGTTCGCTTCTGAACCGTTGCTTCGGAGCGAATGTTGCCATATGATGGTGACTTGGAGCGACTTAAGAATACTTTACCTAGCGTTATCCTCCTCATTATTATGTGCATATTGCGGCGTCATTCATTGCAATAGAAGGCTTGTCGTTACTACTTATGGCTTCCAGCGACAAGTTGGCTTGCATGCATCTGATCGTGCCTTCGCGCAAACTTAACTTTTTTATGTTTACATGCCGTTGTGTGAGTTCCGCTGTTGTCTACAGCACATAAACCTATAAGCTTAATTTGTCATGCGCAGTGTATTTTTACAAGTTTACCTATAAACCACTTACAAATAAAGACCACTCATATTGACGGGGGATGAAGTCTCTAATCGACGGCTAGCTTTTAAACAATGTTTTACATTTTCACTTCTCGTAGTTTCCAAGGGGAAGAGATATGACGTATCTTTTATGAATTTAATATTTGCCTATTCTATATTGTCGACAAGGAGAGTCAGCGCTGTTCAATAACTGAATTTCGAGTTATTTTCCATTAGTGTTATTCTATATATGGGGTGTATGGCATCATTGTGACAATAATTTCATGGTCTTTGAAAGGATTATAACTCGTGGTATATCTATCCTCTTCAAGTTTTACTCGCACTAGCGAACTACTCTGACTGAGCAATAAGATGAAAACTTCTCGAAAAAAATTTATTTTTCTTTCTTCTGATCTCTAACGCTCCTTTCAATTTTAGACTGCCTTGTTGTCGATTCATGCTTTTTAAGAGGAATTCCATTACCTCTCCAGTTTAGCTCAAAGATGGGAACAATTGTGAGGTGGATAAGCATCATGGCGAAAATCCATATTCGGCACGGGTGAACATGTTTGCATTTATCATATTCTTAGGGATGTAATCTTTCAAAATCAATTCCGTCGTCTTGATATGAGACTAGAAGATTCAGAATTTAAGCTGAAGGCATTTCAAAATTCGACTGATTAGGGCGACTTTTCCAGAAAGGAGAAATCGAACTACTCGCTTTGCTGTGCTCGTAGAGTCGTGACTAGAGAAACTGAGATAGTACGAAATGTACAACTGGGCATTTGAGAAGGGTTTCCGCCTGACTCTAACGAGGTTTTGTTGTTTAGGTTTCTGATTGCTTTAAGGCCTTGCCTCACACCAATGTCCATACACTTTGAATGTGTCTATTGTCGATTACGAGAAAAAAGCGCAGTAAAACGCCGTCTTTCTGCGCACTTCAGAATTTTTATTTTTATCTTTTTGCAAAATCTAGCTCATCACTGAACCATCCGCAGCACTGCCAAATTCGGCGTTGTTTTGCTCACCGATTCGTTGACTAACATCTAGTTGACCTTAAGAATTCGGTAATGAATTGTGACTTCGAAGTGTTTAGAAGAAAATGGAACCTTGTATTGCAGGTGACCAATTCCCTTCAAATGATGTCATTACCAAATATTCAACCAACATTGCTTTAAAGCCACCAAGTGTTTTGAAATCACCTATAAATTCCCTTTCTAAAACAAAATCGTTTTCACAGTGAACGGTTCTTAATTTAATGTCTTTGATAAGCATTCAGTGAGGCGAGTGAGTTGCTTCACGAACTTTTCTTCAAAGCTGTGGGAATTTCTTTGCGATCGCTGTTAGGCTGATGAAATTAAAGTGACTGAAGCTTATTCATTTAGCAGCATCGATGCACACTCATTTCCCTTTCACTCATCAAGATGCTGTAAAATTGGCATTCTAGCTGAATGCTGTTGGATCCAATTTGTAGCATTTTATACATCTGGGAGGTCAGCAGATAGCAAAAATATTTTGCGCATTTTTTTCTTGCGAAATAAGGTGGAAACTTAAATAGGTCACACTTAAAAGATTGAGAGAAGACTGATACGAATGAAGCAACGAAGATGAAATTTTCGAAGAATCGAGAAAATGAATGCAGAGATTTTTGTCTCGACAAATTAGAATCACATCAGCAGCCTGGATTATCAATAATACTGCAGCTCAAAATAACCGATTATCTAGCTACGACGAAAGCAATAAACACCACAAAGATGAGGGTCTGATTTGCGTGGCCTTGACAGGCGATAATTCAATATCTATGGTTTACACGTTTGCATTTTCCCTTCCATGCGAGTTACGGAATACTTACAAAAAAAAATCTGTCTGTTATCTTCTTGCTATGCGTTTACCATAGGAATCTCTTCATTTGCTCTTCGCGCACACAGCGAATTGTACGTGAGGTGAAAGATTCGCTCAGTTTTGGAAGAATACACTGGTGATTACCCTAACGTTTCCGATTTAGTGCTGCTAGAGCTGAAATATTCCTGTGCGGTAGGTGGCAAGCATTGCAGCAAGCTTGTTTGATTACACAAGTACGAACGAGGCACAGGTCATCAACGACGTCGTTCGAAGCTTAGGAAAAGTAATCAATGCAATAAGTTAAATTCTTTTATATGCGTCATCTATATCGCGTAGTGTCTTGTGAGGTTCTTTCTCTAATTTTCCCCTGTTCCATCCGATCCCATCCGCTCTCATCCCTTCCCTCATCCTTCTTACTCTCCTTCTTCTCAGCTTTTTTTAGCGCTCGCTCTGCCCTTGAGAAAATCCAAGTATTAACGTACGTGAGAAACCTATTTTCACCTTCCAACCTTGCTTTCTTATCGTACCTGTTGAATGGTATATGCGAAGCGATTAATTATTTGCACAAAATGTTTGCGCTTTCTTCCAATCGCACGAATTACGAAGCGTCATCACTCCTCGCTTCATAACTGAACCGTTTGGCGACGTATTCCTCCGTCCCTATAAAAAAAACACACACACAGCTTCATTTGCATTGTTGCTTGTCTATACGACTTCAGAGTCAATCTTGTCATATCTAGTATGCCTTTCAAATGTATAATAAATATTACTTCCTGCATTTGCATTCTGTATACTCGAATTGCAAATTTATAAGCAAGATAACAGTAAGAAGGGTCGCAGTGTAGCAACCTTTTGGAGCCATTGGAAGGTTATAAGGTTACTTTTGAAGAGAGACATTAAGATTTCATATGAAGGTTTATACGCTGTTAGGGCATTCTCTTCGAATCTGCTTTTGTTGTAAATACTCATACTTATAGCAGGATGCATCTCAACTCATCGTAGAATGTTTCTTTTTCGAGTTTCACTCGGCCACATGTTTGATTAATGCAAAAAGTTGAGATGCTGAAATAGACTACTGGAAATTAGTTTTGCGCAAATTTGAACGAGTGGGAGGAAAACTGACAAAAAATGCGTTTTTTTGTAGATGATGTGATTTCATGCGGAAACATTCGTTTGCATTAGCCCTAAACCGACAATAGATTATCGATGTGGGGCAAATTTGTGGGGACAAATTTTATGGCATCTTCAAGGATTTATTGCCCATATTGTTGTGATTAGTCAAGATATGAAGAAGTTTAGGAGGTCATCGTTATAATGCGGGTTTTATTCTGTGATGCAAACGTTGAATCTGCCTGCATTGAAACAATCTATCGAGAAAACAAACAAATGCGCACAAATATGAGGTTTGTATATCGAATTTTTGCCTCATCTTCCCTCTCTCCTCCATCCTCCTCCTCCTTCATCACTATTCCTACTTCCTTAATCTTGTCATTTACTATGAGGCCATCAAAATTTCTTCTGCTTAAATATAGACGTCGGAATATGTAAAGAAATTTTTCTTCTCTCTGATTGATAATATCTTCGAAGTGTTTAGCCGTTTGAGCACTTTTCGAATTGTTTAGCGATTTCAATTTATCTTCTCCCATGCCGAAATTTATTGGCAAAGTTCTTCTTTTGGAGTGCCTTTCTTAAAAAGTCCTCCAAAAAGGTTCATTTCATCGGTTGACGTCAGCATGACGTCATCGACAGCTCCAAATGTTTTACTGCCTAGAGACTCTGAGGAAAGTTTCGCAAACCGAAATAATTAAAGTTTTGGTGCATTGAGGCTTCCAACCGCCTACGCTTAGTCATATGCAAACATCATTGCATTTGCTAAAACAAATTAGCCATCTTGTTGAGGCTTCATTGCAACAAACCGCTTGTGATGAGATTCTCAATGTGTTTGCGGTAGTTAATCTCAAAAATGTCCCCGAAGTGCACTAGTGCTCTTCTAGCTATTACTGATTATACAGTAAAGTCTCCAGAAATCCCCCCAAGGGGTGATAAGTTCATGAATATTCTCACGAGGATTCATTGAGCGGGTCGAGTGAAAGTAGAAATCATTTACTCTCCCAAAGTGTTAGCAGCTTGCAATAAAAGGCTCAGAGCTTCTAGACAATTGGTAACAAAATATATTTGTTTGGTTAATGGAGTTGGTTCACGACGAGAGTGGATGATAATAAAAATTTAAGGACGAATAGGGGATTAATCGAATTGAATTATATTGAAAGAAGTGGTTCATATTGGGCGACACAACTTTTTCTTTTACATGGAGTAAATGCAAGGGATGAGGGAAGGGACGTCCTTCCACTTCTCCGTTGATACTTCCTTTATTCTTTATATGTTCTCTTCTTTCATCGTAACTAAGAAAGATATCCACAACTTAGCATAGTAAAGAAGTTCCATAAGTTTTATATAGATATGAAACCTCCCTCGGGTGTCAGTAATGGCTCCATTTCCGCACTAAATATTTTCCTTCAATTTAGAAACTGGATTCGCGTCAATATTTATTTGCTGGATTTATTCACGGTATTGTGTTTCAGGTAGATGCAAAGTGATTTCATTGTATAGCTTGAGTGGTCTGTTTCCGCTGCATTTTTCTGCCGCATTGTCGTAGAAAATCTCGAAACACTGAACTGACATTGGAACTGAACTTGAGCGATATCATTGGAATCCTCTAGTTGTTAATATGGTTGTTAAGTTATTGAGCACAAAAACTGCAAGTTCATATTGGTAAACATTATTTTTCAAAACGATGGGATCAAATATCGCACTCAATTATTTCATCGAGTTGCGTGTGAGCAATGCGAGAAAACACTCATCCTCTGTTTCCTCGTCGAAGCTCCAACTCGGGCATGCTTGCTTTGTCTGGATTGCAAAGGTCACACATGCTTACTTCGTTCGAAACGCAAAGGTCGCCTATGCTCGCGTTCGTTGAGGCGCAAAAGTCGGATATGACTACTTTGTTCGAGACGTCAAAATCGAATTTGCTTGCCTCACTTTAAGCTTACAGGTGAGAGAGGCTCGCCATTCTCTGAGTGCTAAGGTCGGGCATACTCACTTTGTTTGAAGCATGCAAAACAAATGCCTCGGATTAATTTTCGTTCACTTGATAATGTCATAACGGCGGCATATTCATTCGGATCGGNGACCGCGACATATTCATTCGGATCGACTATCTTTATACCTATATTTGACTGCGCAAATGTCATTCAGCTTTCAACGAAGGAAACTTCCTTATGAGAAAGCAGCATTTGCTCTGTTTCTTCTTTCGCCCTTCCCTCCCCCTCTTGCTCCCCCATCTCCCCGTTTTGAAATTTTGCCGTCAGTGGGATGGACAAACCTCAACTCAGAGCAATGTGGAACATGCAGCACTTGATCTATATTATGTTACAGTTCGTGACATCTGCGTTCATAAAACGATATTACCCGAAATAAAATCGTTATATGAGGACGAAAAAACAAATATAATTGGTGTGTTGAAAGAGGCGAAAATGCTTAATTTTTAAATGCTCATAACCTCAATCCATATTTCAGATTCTTGAAATTCCACCTAATTTTAGGTTGGCTGATATTAGAAATAAACAAACTGAGACAGGTGGCACGTGATGACCAACGCCGAACATGTTTGCGCACTGTTGTCAATAACGACATAGATGAGTAACCATTAGCTAGTTGCTTGCCGACAATTTTCATATTTATTTTCGATTATTTGAAACTTATTCTTTGAATTTCTCTTTCGAGATTTGAATTGATTCAAGGAATAGTGCACATGAGAGTATAACATGTTTACTTCACAAATTGCTATTGATTTTCTCTGAAATCTGCTTGCTGAATTGTTTTTCTCTCAGGATGTTTGGTATTTTTACTTTTTATTCATCCGACTATTTGCGTCATCTCTTCGTTTTCATCACTGTGAATGCTTATTTACAATTGCGGTTAATATGAATGACCAACAATAGACAAAAACCAACAGCAGAAGTAATTATTGCAATTATCCAACATTATACGCAGAATTTCCATCACCTTTATTCATTAGGAAATAGAGAGTGCATGAAAACGAATCTGCGAATGAAAGATCACTTCAAGAATAATACAACATAAGAGTAATGATAAAAACATGATGAAGTCGAGGCGAGAGCACAAGTGCTATTCATTAAAGTATAGAAGCTAAGCGATCGCCAATAAATACAACGGCAGTGCTCATCTCAACGATGCGAAGAGAAAACCTATCGTAGACAACTATTTATACCAATTAATTGTAACATTAAGCCGACAAGGGTTCTGGAAAGCTTGGGGACAATAAGGTGTTTGTGCTGCAGTGAGCACGAGCCAAAACAGGTGCTGGGAAGGTGCTTGGTAACTGGCAGTTCAGAAATCTGTTAATAACTATTTAAATCTTTGATGGCTTCAAATAAAATATTATGAGCAAACTTCGCACTCTAATATTCTACTTCTCTTTGATTCATATTGGACTGTATACAACTGCATACAAATTTTAATTGCTCAGTTGTTTTGTTCACCGAATGTTTGGCAGTCGATGTTCAAGAATCTCCCTTATTGGTAGTGCGACCATCGACAGGCCAAGTAGATGGTGAGCAACAGGAAGGCTAAAAAGAGATTAGTCGACCTGATTTGATTCATCAAATTCAATAGCTGACAACGTTTTCAGTACAGTACGAACAGTATGACTGAGAATTGTAGTCATGAACTCCGTTCTCGAACAACTGATTGATTAAATCTAACGAACATTTCTCACCCTTCTCAGTGCGAGTTCTTGCTCGTTAATATACATACTGTGCCTCAATTGATTTCGTCATTAATGGATTGGATCGCTGCTGTGAAGAGTGGAACTCAAACTGAAGTAGTTTATACCGATTATGCAGAAACTTTTATGTCATTTGTCGCAAAAAAACTCCAGGAACTAATAGCCTAGACGACCATCGAGTCCCAATTGAAACTAACTAGAGGTTTGTTATTTGGATGGATTTTTCTGAGTGGAAGTCGGAGGTCCTATAACAGGTCCTTACATTTTAGTTAGCAATGTGTCACAAGAGATCATCTTTGGGTCCTCGTGGTACTTACAGACGATATCTGTGATGGTTATGCAATATGTGCAAACTATGCACTCATGATTTCAAAATCAACAAGTCGCTTGTATTTCTTTCAATTGACTTTCGGTATCATAGGAAGTTCTTTGAATGGGCGGTCGAGAAATCAGCAGTTAGATACTCGGCGAGGCGCATCCCAGTCGTGCTATCCACATTGTTCTTCATTGTGGGTTCCCTCTGCTTTCATACAATTAACTTTCAGTGTTCACTGAAAGTAATGTTCTTGATACCGATGTGAGAACGCATCAACATTTTACTAATGCCAAAATTGAGTTGAATTATAGAAGGAAGCGTGCGATGTAGTGAACACTCTTTCAATTCCTTCGACAGCATTGTTTAGAATAGTCGCAAATTATTTACAATGCCCCCCCCCCCCCCCCCCCCCCCCCCCTCATCCATTGGGTATTGTGCTTCTAAATGTTCATTACAGCTGATTTCAATGAAAGTATTGGTAATCTTATTTCATTGCAATAAGTTGTGAATGGAGTGGAAATATCCGATTTTGATTCTCATTTTAAACGGCGTTGCTTGCAGTCAATTTAACGCTGAAGAGAAGTTTTCGCATTGATATTCTGCTACAAACGCAGATTGCTTTTGAGATATTAGACTCGGTGAAATATTTACTTTTGCAAAAAGTCATCGAGCAAAGTCTTAGCGGCTTCAATTCTTACTTAAAATCTCTAAATTAAATGCTTTGGACAATTCGTTCTGTATAGCAATTATTGACGTTTCGAATAAATTAAGCTATTAACTGTTAATAAAAAAGGCGTCCGCCTTCATCAATCGTCTGCATTCGGTGGATCTTCATATAATCATTAATCTCCGTCATTAATAACCACGTTTCATGTGTTCTTTGCGTTTATTTATTAATCCACAATTAAATCTTCGTATTTTGCCGTATTTGTTCTTTTCATTTGCGTTATCCTCACAATCACTCTCTAACTGCCTTTGAGGTGAGTTATTTTTAGATGATCGAATCTCAAATGACAAATTTGTTTATTCAATCATTAGAACGATAATCATTTGGCAACAGTGGGAAAAAATTGTTTCCATGAGGAGATTACTTAGACAGAGAGGGGGGAAGGATACATACATAGAGAAGTAATTTGGATGGCTCTGTGCTGAAATGATATCAATATCATAATTTGATTGATATTGAATCATGCAAAGACTTTTTTAAATTTTATATTTTAGTGTGCCTAAAATTTCGCATTAAATTTCATTTGTCTATATAAACAGCCGACATCATTTCTTTTTTATCATTATTTTAGTTAAAGAATTGTTGTTACTGGTCTATTACGAATTGCTTTTCGTTGCAGCGATCATTTGAAGAATTAAAAATTCTGCCTTGTTGAATGCTTTATTGGTGTTCGTTATGTATTCTGAAATGCTTTCAGTCTTTTTGCAATTGCTGATCTTTGCAAGGAAGTGTCGCATATCTAGAACATAGGAAATTTCGACAAGGAATAGGACTTTATCTGAGGCATAAAAATTTTCTCAGCTTAAAGCTCAGCATTGTTGTGTACCACTGCAGTTATAAACGATGGCGAGTAGTATTCAGCATCGAAATAACCATCGCATAAGAGAGTGCAGATGCATGGCACTAGAATTTACCAAAAAAGAGGCATTTCTTGTACCTTGTTTCGAAGAAGAAACTACCGATGTGCATCACCAAATCTTCACAAATTTGCGTATATCTTCTCATTCTCATGCAAATCCGTTTGCTCTGCGTATTAGGCATTTCTTTGTCGTTTGTTATCGGTCTAGAACAATAGTCACATAAATTACTGGTATAGCTCCTTATTTGCCCATTGAAGTTCTAACTGTTCCTAACGGCTTTGGAATTGAATCTACTTATACAGCAGCAATTCACTCAGCAATCATAGATAGAATGACCTTGGAAGCAAAGACATTTGTATATTTAATGCAATGCCAATCGAATGATCGCTCATTGATTTGCTCACCATTTTTGACAGCTTCTTCTATGCTTGCATCATTCAGTTCGCTATTTGCAGTCGTCATCGTATGTCGTGGGTGGTACCGCCTTGGGAGTGGCTCTCGAGGGGGTTCTTCATGCGCTATTCGCTGAATGTTAACGCAATCAGGTTCAATTGAAGGGCGTGCTCATTGGCGTCGGAGCCGCCAGCTAGCTAAACGGTCTTATTTTACATATCGCCGAGTTTCCATTTCGAGTGCTGGTGGGCGTTCCGCACTGTCTAACATTCTCATTGTTTCCACAGCAATGTCACTATAAATAGCCGCGAGTTCGGCTAATGCACCTCATAACCGTTGGTCGCCTGAAAAGGTAGCGGAATTTGCCTTCTGTTGAATCTATTCTTAATGGAATGGAGGCGTAAGGAACGCTAGGTTGTTGTCCTCTAGGATTTATGGAAATTGGAGTGAGCAGCTGAGAAGCTCCTCTTGATTCAATCGCCGTTTGGATGAAGCTCATTTGCGTACTCAAATCGTCGAATTTCTTTCAGATTTGCATAAGAATATGCAGGCTAGGATATTTTTTGAGCATCTTTTCGCCATCATTGGTTAAACGTAGAGAATTAAAATAGGACAACACCACGCTTATTTGCACCTCTGTGTGCATGTTTGTTGTGGTCTCGGTGTTCGTGTATGTGTTCACCTCTAGTGCCGAGTAATTCCAACTCACGAACTGGGAGATTAGCTGCTATAGATGAGGATGCTATGTAAGGATAACCTTTAGAGTCCGTTCTCATGTATTTCGACCATCGATCGTCGTGCACACTCATGCAATTGAAGAAAATCTAAATGTAAACTTTTTACGAACGATTGGTACATGCGTAGGGAATTTCATGATCCAAATCGGTCAGTGAAGCTAAATGATCGGTCCTGAAACCCACTAGTAGGCTTTAATTCAGTGTTTGTTTAGAATGTTGATGTGTGTGGCTCGCTAAGGCGGCTGGATGAAGAGTGTCCTATCAATCTGTCTCAGCATCTATCCTCACTTATCACAAATGTTTTTGAAATCGGCCAAGAAATTTGCTAAGCTCATGATTGAAGTTGATATTCATCATGTGACGAACCCGTGTAGGTTCACATGAGCATTTTCTAGCTAGTATAGTATGTTATCACTGAATGTCGATCAGCTTGTTTGAGGATAACGCTTTCATTAGGTTTCCAAAATCCAAAAATTGTAAGAGCCCATTGTGGAGGTCATTATGTCAGCGTGTCTGTTTATGCGACTGTGTCTGCTGTCCAGCACTTTCAGTCGCTGTTCTTAGAATCCATGTGAACGGAATTTATTCGGTAGAATTCACATCGAGGCATATTCATCCTCCATCCTCCATTTCATTCCAATTGATTTCCTTCTGAATGAGTTACTGACACTTAAAAGCTGCATAAAATTCGTTCCCATGCAACCGATCGCTTATTTCCTAACAATGGATTTTTGGTTGATACAGGAAGGCGAACTTTATGCTCATTTTCCCCATACCCATCAACCTGCTGGATTAATGAGATGGAAGGCAAAAGCACATGTCTTACCTATCATGATACCGCACTTTTCCATTTGCTATGTAACCATGATAATGAAATTATAGATAGCACAATGCGGTTTAATAGAAAGTTTTTATTCAATTTCGCTCTGAGAAAATGCACCATTATGAAGTTGTTTGTATGCGATGTGCTGCGACGATCTTTTCAAAGCAGCATTTTTTTTTTTGGAGAGAAATTCTTGGCCAATTGGAAATCACAAAATGACTCAAATATCTGGCCTGAACTTTTCAAAGTCCCAGTTTGTTGTGGCATTTTATATGATTGCCATTTACCTCTTCTCACTTTGTTGGTTAATTGCTATCGCAATTCTTTTCGTACCTTTGAGCTCATGTCTTCAAACGAGTTGTGCTTTAAACAAAAAATGAAATGAACATATTGCTTTATCCCATAATATACATCACGCGAATTGTTCCTTAGACGTGCCATAGTGTGTGCTTCAATGAACGCACTTAAAACTTAATTGAATGAAAACTTTAGCAATTGGCAATTTCTTTACTAAGTTGGTTGTTGAATGCGCTGCAAGCTTGAAATTCCTAATGAGCCTGGAAAGTACNTTTGAAATTCCTAATGAGCCTGGAATGTACCGTAAAGCATATCGAATTCTAGGGAATATCTTAATTTCACAATTGGAATTCATCGCATCTCGCGAGGCAGTTGCTTTATCTTTCTAACAGCATATCTAGAGAGCACTTTTTGCCGCAATTCTATAAATGTGTTCGGCCTAATTCAATGCATTAAAGTTGCGCCACTTCATGATAATTTACATTAGGTTTGTGGTGCTCATAAATGCGCTCCGCCTCCAACGTTCTCGACTTTCTTCCTCCACTTCATTCCCACTTCTCTCCGCTCACGATGGAGATCCGACATGATGTCGTAAAAGGATTTAAGTGCTATGCGAAATGTGAAAGCATCAGGTTTTGGCAAAGTTGGTTGTGAAAATCGGAAGGTTCACAATGTTGCATGTGTGAGCGGATTGCAATGGATCACGAAATAACACACGATGAAAGTACTGAGTAATTTTGATTTTCACGTCAATGCGTCGTTTCTTTACATTTGGAACGAAATATTTGCCATAGCAACCACTCGCTCTTTTGCACACTGAATTTGGCCATAATCTCGCTGTTTTGCCCTATGCTTAACAATTAAAGGCTTCTCACCGAGTAGTCATGAACTACAATATTTGTAAGCTATCGGAACAACCTGACTCATGAATCACCAGGTGGAGATTTTTGGAGTTGATGCGTAGAACGCATATCATGAAAATGTGTTTACTAGCTCCCAGATCAATCCACCAAATGCTGAAACAGTTTTATTAACACAAAAGTCACTGAAGCAAATTTTGCGTACAGATCGCATTGCATTTTATGTTGGCCACACCTGATGCGTTATTTCTGAGGTAACGTGACGCACTTAAGAGCGCAGCAAAGACCCAACTTCTCTGTTTACGAATGTCTCATAAATCACGATGCACATTGGAGTTTTTATTTGACGCCGTTCCTAGCTTGAAATTACCTCCATCGTTCCACAGCTTTTTCGACATTCCCTTATTCTACTGCATCTCATTTGCTAGTAATTACCATCAGCATAGTACCAATTCTGATTTAAATCGATGCAAAAAAACGACGTTTTCATCACACCATGAAGAAATAGACAGACACAATGCAAAAGGATATGTGGGATACGTCAATGAGTGAGTGTTTACAATGAAACTCTGTCAGTTTTGCGGTTGATGATCGTGATGGCAACAAATTACCTGCCTGAAAAACACACTGGCGGCAGGTAGAAGCAAGGAAAAAACTTCATTCCTCAGCATTAAGCTGCTTCTACACTCATATCTGCATCAATGCAGGAACATGTACATATATTTCTGCACAAATATATAAATGGATGTGTTTATACACAGTCATAGATGCGTGCAAACATATGTCCTTCTAACAATGCTCTCAATCGTGGTTTGCGTGTTGAAATATGTGCAATAAATATACCATTATTGAGAAAGGGAGAACAAAGTCTTGATGAGATTTGAAACGAAGATCTCGTTAATTTCCTTTGAATATTGGTGCCAAATAAATTCTTGCAATTGCTAGAAGTTTTAATAACACGAAAGGCTTTCATTGGATATTCTAAGCATATCCCAACATGTCAAGTATCGATGAGGTACGAGTGATGTGTACTTTTCAGCGGAAGCCAATCGATCACATGACTATCGACAAATAATGAAAATCTACTGATACTGCTGTTTTTCATGAAAATATTCGTTTGAAGCAGAAACAGAAAGAGGTTTCTGAGTCGCTTTTCTGATTATGACAAGAATGCTTGTACAAATTTGAATATCAAGCTTGTGTGCGAATAACTGATAAAGGAGGCTAGGAGCTGTAATGGATATGGCACATCGAGATCACCCCTTTGGCGTGCATAAACTACATAGACGAACCACCATCGCCATAGAACTTTATGGTTCATCGGTTAGAAATAATGAGTGCTAGGATTTGCACTCATCAGAGCGGGATGATTTTGAATTCCAAACTAATATTTTGTTGAATTTAGCATTTGCTCTACGTTTTCCTCTTATATTTCTTTTTCTTGTCAAATCGATGCCATCAGTTTGCTCGCAGTGATTTACAATACATTAGACAAAGGTAATCTTGAATGATCCTCGTGCAGCGTATAATATTTGCTGCATTATTTAATTAATTCTTGCAGGAAATGTTCGTGAGGTGAATAATGATTGCAGATCTTTATATTGCTTAGTGCACTTCCGTTCACTAATGTTAATGAACATGAGATCTTGCACTCGGTTGAAGCATTGACAGACATTTTCGGATGCGATTCGCGAATAAACCAAATCGAAGGAACATTGACGTATTAGGTGTTTTATACTGAAATGAGCGAAAGACAGAGACGAACGGGGAGAGAGAAGAGAGGGCGAGAGGACGAGAAAGAGTTTTTGGTCGATTTGCCAGAAAAAGATGATTTTTGCGAGTAAGAACGAAATTTGAGTGAAATTAGTGAAAATGTTGCTGATAATGGTGAAATTATGCTCAATCGAAAAGCTTTTGACTCGCACATTAGCTTATCCTCGAACAATTTTCAGCATTTTTCGAGTGCAGAAAAAAATCCGCAAAACTACTCTCGACGTTGAAAGATTCTTTCCGCCAATTCCAACTAAAGAGAAGATTTCAATATCCGGTCCATTCACTTTGATAACCAAATGCCGAAGGATATTCCCATAATTATCATTCGTTTACGAGTTCACGCATTATATTCCTCAATGAAATATGGCGGTCCTCGTTGGGCAAAAGGATTATGCTGTCAACTGTTCACTAAGTTCAACTGTAGTCGTGGTAATATTCTTCTAAAATCCCAGTTTGTATTTATCATGGTCTACGGTGAAATTTTATGTGATATTTAAGTTTCGTTGAGAATTCCATTCGAAATTCTTATTCTTCATGTAGTTATCAGAAATTGTGCATCGAATATGAAGTGCATAATTATTCATAGCAAAATGACGTGATAAACTAGAGCAATATTGATTAGAACGATGAGTCCCGAAATGCGGCATNTAATGTTGATTAGAAAGATGAGTCCCGAAATGCGGCATCGAAATGATATGAACAATTAAAACCAAGAGACGTATGCCACCAGAAAACGCAAGTGACTTCATACTTGGTGAAGTGCTCAATTTTGTCTGCCGATGTCGTGTCTGTTTGTTTGTGTTTCGCCAATCAAGCCAATCATTTGCGAGCAAAATTCTTATTAACGTTCTTTATTACCCTTCCAAGTGAATTAGCATATTTTACAAGTAGTAAAGCTTGTCGGAGAAGCTGACGCAACGAATGCCGTTCATTCTCACCTAGCAATTTTGCGATTGCAGAATGATATCATCACATTCCAACTGACTGAAACGGCTGATCGCACAGCCTTCTGTATAAGTCGTGGGGTTGGCTGGTACAGAATGTATGCAACTTATGTCCATAGTTTCTTTCAAAGGTGAGGAATGAGAGTGAAAAATAACACAGGATGCCACCCGGTGGTGCATCTTATGCATTGGGTGGTGGGTCAAGAGTTGAAATTACTGGACGCACGCACATGTACGGCATTGCCAGGGAGAACTGCAGGAGTACGTAATGAGCAGCATTAGGCAGATTTTTAAAAAACTTCATCCAGCGATCTTCAACTCAGTTGATTGAGCAACAAAGAAATGCGCATATTAGTCCGATGTCATTCCGGAGGCTGATAAACGAGTTGCTCGTGTTTTTATCGAAGTTTCGCTAACTTCTAAATAAAATATTTGCACAGTGAGATGCGATATAATAAATTCTCTTCGAGTCGAAAGGAAAATAATTAATTATATTGCAAGGGAAGGACACCTTCGAATTGGTCACACTTTTCAAATCTTTTCATTGCAGAAATTTATGCACATATGCATAAAGTTCATAACTATGAGCTCATGTTCGCTATGCACAATGGAATGTCGAAGATGCCATTTGCCACGACTATGCACTAATTTGCATTTTGAAACAAAGTCATTAGTAACAATCTTTTATTCCGAAAAGTCTTGCAGAGGCAAACATTTTGCATATATCTCTATTAAACATTAAATGCCCGCAAGGCTCAATTGATGTGTCTCTCTTCCGATTGAAAGTACTTTTCAGATATAGTAATGGATGCATACAAGTGCGATGTCATCATGTTTTGCAGTTGATGAGGAATCGTCTCAGAAACAAAGTGGAAAATAATTTTATACGCTCTGAATTTTCGCTTGAATGTTGTTCAATATAATTTTTTCAATTAGCCTATAAGCGAGAAATTGTTAAAGTGCAGTAAGCAGTTTTTTTTCTCGCAAGAGATTGCGATGACTAAGGGCCGTCCTTGCGTGTACACATCCTTTCAACTCAATAGGCTATCGCCGTGCGGTCTATCGGAGATCATTTGGGAACAATTAAAGCAGATACGCTATGCTTCTCTTAATCTGTTGCTACATTGTTTCCGCTCAAAGCTTTGAATCGCCTTAGAAATAGCATATCGCCTTTTGAAAACGCAAATTGTCCACATTTCCTAGCGTGAAAGTGCACGCCCTGGTATGCTTAATATAATGCATTTTAAACAATACATAAAGTTGCTGCAAATAGATCCAGAAGAGAAATTGATTGAATAGAAAGGAAATGGGAAGGTCTCGACCTTAGTGCTTCGATCCTTAGTCACTTGCCTCTATCATTTCCTCTTATCTTTGAGCATTCTTATTCGTCTACAGTATTGAGTGAATTAAAGCGACATGTTTGGTTTTGTGCGCGACGCTATTTGTCAGCGATGTGATTCTCTTGTTACGATGAAAGAATGTCGAAATTTTGCTCCACTTGAGTTGAACATATTTTCTTTCAGTGATGTTCATCCCCACAATATTATTATCGATATTTTGTGCTGCATCGTGCTATCCATTCTCCGATATAACGGTAAAATCTTTTTGTGCTCTTCGTTTAGACATAAAATTACGTCTTTAGATATTGTCTGTGAAGAAAAAAAAACGACTAAATAATGTTGGAACGTCGAATTGTGGAACGGTGAAAATGATCCACTCTCTATTATAATTATCGCCTCCCTCCCCCCTTCCCCTGGATGAATCCTTGAATGGATTGCGACATTGCGGAATTACTCGTACAACTTTGCGCAAAGCGCAAATAACTTACATGGGCCCCTTTCATATTTATTTATCGTCCGACCTCAAAAGCCAGTGTGGGCAAAAACGTCGACGTTACAGAACATAATATTTTTGTAATACTCTGCAATCAGCCTTAAGCACTATCCGTTGTGGTTGTGGACAGCTATTGATTCGTTTCTTCTGGTCACTTACAGAATACGCGTGTAGCACATCAAGTTTAAATGCTTCTGGATGAGAGTTGATGCTTGTGATCACTGATAAAGGCAGATTGCACCTGGTTACTTCGAGGGAGAATGTTCTCGAGAACAGGTTCTTTCGCATGTGTGCGAATTCTTTCTGTAACACTAAGGAAACTGAACAACACTAAGGATTTTATTGTGAAACATTTTCAAATAAACAACAATCACATATTTGAAAAGAGCGCAGTTTTATTTGTTCTATGAAACTTTCAAAAGGTACCCTCAGGAATGGACGGAGTAGATGAATTGTGTGGGTATAAATCTGTGTATATACGCCAATTGTGTGCTCAGTGCTGTGTGGTAAGGATCCGCCGTCTTCCAGATTTTCAGTAGTATATTGCAAGACCGAGAGTGAAATCAAGAGTAGAATTCCATGTGTTCAGCTACATATCGTGCATAAAATAGAAGTACGGACGAATTAAGAGTGGAATTTATAAAAAGCATTAAGGAGAGGCGAAGGACGATGAGAAGCAATTTTTTTTCTGTGGTTTAATCTACAGGAAGTAATCGTGTTAGAGGTGCACTAAAATGACGTTTGTATTTTAGGCGAACGACGAAGAGCTGTTACCGCCGTTCCCAATGGACAAGCGTGACATTGAGCACGAAGTGTATGTGGGACCACTCGATTCGGCGAGTCTTCTGCTCTCTCTGCCCAGAACCGATCGTAAGATGTCGACCATCGACTTTCTGAGGCAACTAAAGGCCGCATCCCATCAGTGACTTTAATCACCTCTAGTGGAATAAACTACGAGTTGGAACGCCTAAACATTTCATAAACGGGTCAATGTACACACATTTTTATCAGTCCTGTTAACTCTTGTCCAATAAATAATTTTCCGTGTTGATCCGTTTTGTGTATGGGAGAATAACAGTTCCAGAGGAATACATGAGATGCGAGTTCAAGTTCAATTTCAAGTTCCGCCTCACGAAATACAAAGTCTTAACGTGAACTTCATTGGATGATCGTATTTGTGCGCTTGCGAATAAAGACCCACGTCCAAACCAAAGAGGTCTAAACATCAGAAAATATCCTTCTTGAATTGTTTGTTCGTCGACTAATTATTAAGACCATCGCTTCCACAAGGAAAATTCCAGTATGAGTGCTGAAACTCATATGCGGTTCATTCACCTCAACGACATTTCTCTTAAGAGGGTACAACAATTTTTGAGTAAAATAAAGTGCACTGGACGCAAATATGGCCGAATTGACAGAAGGTGCAGCTCATTTAGCTCGCTTATGGCAGCCTTTGATGTCTGACGGCTTCGACAAGTCCGAAGCTCGTTCTCCACACCTCTACACACTAACTTGGCTCCGTGAACGAAACTCTGTTACTGTCATCCAAAATTTTTTGAGGCGAATTCATCGATATCACTCAACTTGTCAATCTGGCTGAGTGGAAAGTTTGTAAAATTTAGGTAATTTTGTTTCAAATCTTCAAATTAAAAGCTAGAGGTAAGACATGCTTCATTGATCGAACAAAAAGACGACCGATGGTTGCATTTTTGAGGTGAATATTTGAGGTGATTCATTTGAGGTGAATATTTCACCACGTAGAAAAAGAATTGGTAGAAGCAGATGACGACAAGCAAATACAGTTGCGTGCGGACTGAGCAGTTGCTTTCTTCCACTATTCACTGTGTGAGTGAAATAAAATATATTGCAGTCATATATGCCTTAATGAGATTAACCGGATAAAAGGCCTTATATGCCTTTTATACTCAGTAACATTCCTTCATAAGAGCGGAAATAATCGGGATCGTTTTCATCGTTCTTCTCCAAATCCATATCACGATTGCCGCTATCCATCCTCATTTTGCTGATTTGATTATCGATGTGGGTTGTCGTCCCACTCACTCACAAAAAACACAGTCATGCAGATAAAAAATTTGATTGCGTCATAAAAATTTTTTCTGCTTGAGGCAATATGAGATAGCCGTCATTCCTCACCAATTCATGCATTACCTTTATAGACTGATTGCAGTGTAATTTATGTGATCGTGGGTATTGCAACCGCAGAGGTACTCGATTTCTCTCTGAGAAATGGGAATATCCTCAAAATTTTAATCGAATTTTTGAAAAGTTCTCTGATGCATATAGTATGTGAACCAGCAGCTTGTTTGCCGATGAAGGGACTTTCTTTTTTTCTGAAAATTTGATGCAGACCACATGCTTTCAGCGGGAGCCCGACTAAATGATCCTCTCTGGAAAAGTTTTTCATAATTGGGCAATGTTTCTTCTGATTTCATGAATTTGTATGGATGAAATTTATGGATACACGAATAGGTTCTTTCCGATAAGACGTGGTTCATTCAACTTTTCCGCATAAACTTTTCTAAAGAGCTCAATTTTTGGTGAAATGGAACCATTTCGAGAAATGTCACTCAATTCTCTTTGTACATTTATCGATGAGGAAAATTTTCAAGAAGATTGCGAGGAAAATTATTGCATCGATGGAGTACTAGAACAAAGCAAATTCAAAATTCTGGACTCACATCGGAATGTTATCTGAGAAGAGCGCACTTAATCTATGATCCGATGAGTCATCCACCAAGAACACTTCCTCTCATTACATGAAAGGACACATTCTCATTATCTGTGAGAAAATTCTGGAAAATGAAAAATCAGAAACGTTGATCATCTTGTCGGATTGCGCATGGAAAAATTTTTTTAGGAAACCAATTCTCAAGCGGTTTCAGCAAATCACAGAAATACCATCATAAGCTTGCAAGATGAACCATCTCGGAAATTGAATAGAAAATCACATGATGATTGTAGGATCTCACGATTTTTATTTACAAATATCCTAATAAAAATAGATGAAATCCTCTAAATCGCAACTCGTCCGAGATTTCTGCATAACATCGTTGATTACACCCTAAATATTCATTTCTTCCAGTCATTATTGTCGTTGCACTTTTCACGAATGGATATCGAAGTATATAAACAAAAGGCAAAACATACAAAGTCATCATTATTCACGCACTGATTTCACCAGTCAATTTGTCATATAGAGTGCCGATATAAAAGTGTACAGCCTTTCCTTAGCAGACATCGAAGTGATTTTCTTAAATAGCACACACTTAGGCTTCGAATATTTGGCTGATTTAGCATATAAAAATTTTTGTCATTTGAGGCATTGCAATTTGCATAATGCAATTTTCATTGCAAATATGCAAAATGTTCCAATCTTTTCATTGTATATAACAAAGTTCTCTCCACTATCTGTATTATTCTCTCCGACTTAATAAACAGTCAGCTAATCTCTTCAATGAAATCTTCCCTTTCAATTGCTTTCATTCATAAACGATCTGTGATATTGTTATCATGAATGGAAAATGAGCAGTGCAAACTTCTGAACATTATCGGTCATATAGCGAACATAATTCGGAGTATGCATTAATTGCCTTTCTGACTCCCAAGTTAAGGAAAAGCATAATATTTGCTCAGTTCCAACTTAAAATTAACTTTGGCATATTCGAGCGGCTTGATTGGCTTTATTCGTAGGTAAAAACTCTCAAAATTGATAAATTCGATAAGTTATTCATTGATGGTTTATATCGAGTTCTTTCTCTTGAGAGCCTAGAAGAAGGCTTCTTAACTGATCGAATTTTATTTTGCTCAAACAAAGTTTTTGAAAATGTAACAGTTTCATTGGGTTTAACTATTTGCTGATTACGCATATGTATTTGTATTATTCAATCGTTTCACATAATACACTCGTCGATAAACTGTCTTATATGAGGAATTGATTTGTGCATCGAATTGCACCGATCTGCATATTTCAACGAATATTCTGTAAATTCTGCAATAAATATTGAATATTATAATGAGGAATTCCCACAGTGCATATCTCATTACGCCCTCTTCTGAGGATAATATTCCCATTTAACGACCATTTAACACAAATATCAATGAGCCAAGTCAACGCAAAGAGCACAAAAATTTTGTTGATTAAGCCGAGCCAAATGCTCAAGAGTGTTAGGTACATCGACCAGGTTAGCACTAAGGCCAAAACAATTAGCCGCAATGATTAGCAAAATGAGAGGTTGACGCCAAATGACGTATTTATTCGGAGGTAATTAAACGTAACATTGCGAATACAAATGCTTGAATGACATCACTTCGAAATTGTTATTGAAATGCAACGAAGTATTTTCTGCAATTAAAGACGAACAGATATCCACAAATCACAGGTCTATCCGTAAATTCAATTGCAAATAAATTTTTTCAAAATGGTCAATACCACTCCTCAAAAAGAATATATCAATAAAGCAACAAGTACCCCTCGCCGCCTATATCCGAATGAGAATGAGTTACCTCATGAAGTATAAGCAGAAAGCAAAACAATTGCTTTCCATCTTTATAAACGGATTTACCATTTGTATGAAAATGACTGGTTTTTGGTATGTGCAAGGAGATGCGCACCGCTGCAAAAGTTTAGAAAATATTTTCACTACGAAGAGATGAATCGCACTTTCACTCCTACCTTCTTTCTCCGCAGAATATACGAAAAATCTGCAAAAATTGCTTACTTTGAAGTCATTCTTTCAAGACATATGGCGCTCCAACTTTTATTGCTGTCGTTTCAAGAGTGCTCAACCCGTTAATGCGCCCCAATGCAGCTTCTAGTATTGTCTGGTTGGTGGGTGTGTGAATAAGCAAATGGGGCGCAAACATAAATCTTTCTTTAAGCACTGAAAAAGCTCATAGCTGCTTGGATGTCAAGAACGCCTAGCTGTTCGTCAGGGCAAATCCCGGCAAGGGAGCACTAGTCGAGATGATGAATCGAGCAGAAAAAAAAAAAAATAAACCAAGGGACTGCATTTTGAAGCGCATTTTTCTTCTCACTGAGCTCTTTTTTTGCCTGCACTTCTTCCTACCTTCGACGAGTTATCAGTGTGCAATGTGATAGAGCGATAAGTTTAAGTCCCGGGCTGCAACATGTGAGCTGGCATTAGACCACCGCAATATGAATCCGTGTTTCTGATCCCCTATCTGCACCATTTGTTCGTGCTATGCATATGGCTACATATGACATATTTTCAAGATTAATAACTGCGTGAAAGTCGGTAACTTTACTGCTTCTTTGAAAAAAAAAACAACAACGGCATATTGCAGTTCTCATGTCGAATCCTATGAACGAGATCTGGTGGGAACCAGCGCTCAAGAATTAGGGAATTTGAAACTAAATATCCTCCGAATCCGATGCTGAAAGCGCAATGGATTCACACCGGAACAGCGACTGTATCATCTGTTTACAGCAAATAAGTTTCCAAAAGCTGCTCCATATCTCTGATTGACCACTTTTCACCTTCTCCAAATTGCAATCGTCCACAAAGTTGAGCACATTTTACGCAAATGGAATAGGTAAAGTGATTAGCACTGAATGGAGAACTCGGTGTGGAGATTTCAGCGTGATATATTACGGTTTCACAAGTGAAGAACGCCTATTGCGCAGTGAGCAGGAATGTATAGAAAGTTGGCTGTTCATTGTGGACGCGATAAATAACGTGCTGTGTGTGGAACTAGTGATTCCTCGTACACGCTGGAAGGAAGGAGAAGGCTGCAGGAGTATGAGGAGGACGGGAGGAACAAGAACGAAGAATGCACTTTATGCACTTCTACCTTTGATGATTCGTTGGAAAAATAAGTGCATACCACTACGACTGCCGAAATTATCGCTGTACAAAGAAATCGTTTTTCTTCCATTGAAAAGTTACCACTGACTTTTCACATTTCAACTCTACTGAAAGCAGCAAAATTACTTGAAAATACGTCGCAGTTTCTTCAACACATTTTCATTTAGCGAAATTGGAGAGCATCTTGTTTTATTTGTATCTCCATTCAGGTGAAACATCAAGGTAGGTGGATTTGCCTTATAATAAGTAATGCAACTATTTGTCTTGTCTTATAATACAAAATTTTTTGCAGTCCGAGAAAATTTTTTAGCGGTGATCGCATTTTCGTCACGTAATACCTTTTGCACTACAGATCTTCAGGATCATTTTGAAAGCTTTGCCATTGCTGAACAAAGGCAACATCCTACCAAGTACTCTAATGTCTGTACATTTATTTCAGGCAACTTCTTGCTAGATTAAAAATGCATTCAGTAATTATTAACGAATTTCCTCGTCGCGACAAGAACCACTTATACGTCGCGCCTCATTGTACTAACTGTGCGGATGAATGAGATGCCAAATTTCAAAGAGCCAAATATTAGAAATACCAAGCATATTCAGCAACCGCTAGTGTTGGATGTGCACAGAATTAGCGCTTTTGGCAAAAATCTTTAATTTGTAGGCTGCAAGTGCGTCCACGGACAGGTTAAATGGCTCATACGTTTATAAAATGGTTTGCTATAATTTATTTATCATGCTACATAACGAAGTTTTGCTGAAATACATCGCAATTTCATGTTCGCATATTTCTAGGTGTGCTGGTGTATGCCGATATCCTTGGAGCGTGTGTCGATGACTAATCAACCTCCGAATCCGCACTGTCAACCTCTGCAACAGGCGATGAAATTTGCCAGTGATAACTCACACATCTGCAGGTGAAGCTCATGCTAATCTGCATACACCTCCATTTCATCGCATCAAAAGTCACAAGTTGTTTGTCTTAAGCAGTTTGCCTATTGCCACAACCTCAAAAAACCACAAGGATTGGCCAATTAAATTTATCACCAAAAATGCTCTTCAGCTCAGACTTTCAGCGACTAAACAGTTTCATAGCAGAATGCACTCATTATTGGATGTCATATCAGTGTTATCCGTTCACTCA
>JAARMF010002760.1:4501-17437 GCA_022844705.1 Toxascaris leonina
CTTCATATTCCCTGCCACTATTGTACTCATATACGATTTGAGTCACTCGTAAGTTAGATTCGAAGGCGGTCACCATTCATTTCCGAGTTAAGCACAGAAATGATTGAAGCCTCACAAGTTGTATGCAATCGATTGACTGCGCTCAAATCCAAAAATTTGATCGATAAGTTCAAACGAATGTGCAGTTTTGCTTCATCGTCATCTTCTAGAACCACAATCTGTGGGTGAATAATGAAGAAAATTGCCATACAAAGTAAAAAAAAACTAGTTGAGAAAAGGCAAAGGGAATACTTGCGATTACAACGCTGCCACAAAAGAGTTACGTAAAAAGCGATCAACTGTAACGAATGACGTGAAATTTCGAGCTACTTTCCGTTCTTATCTTCCAATCTGTCAGCTTAATTAGCAGCGGTTGTTGGTCACGCCAATCAGTTATTCGAATACATGATGTAAATAAACTGAATATTCCGGTTAAGTGCTGTGGCTTCTGCAACTTTTTACTAAAATGGTCGCATGACGTTAAGATCTCTGTATTGCTATGATGCCAATGCCGGTGCACAAATTATGCCTCGCACTTTTAAGCAGTTTCCTTAGGAATGTTAACATTGGACAAACATGAGGTGTGGGAAGGCGTATGATGAGGGGCATATTGGATACGCATCCTGCATCCGTTAGCGACGACAGCTTCCTCGTTCCTTTTTGGGCATGGGCAGTATTCAGCGTCATGATCAGGCTCGCCTTCATCTCCAGCCTCACCAGGTGCACCCTAAATCGATCAAGATGACTGCATTGATTGAGTAAAAATGATTCGTTTCGAAACAAATTCATAAAATACTGCACGCATATTGTCTGTGAAATAGATGTTCATAGTCTTTTCAGTTTTCTTAGGTAAGCGCAGTGCGAACATCATGAAAAATGACCACTTTCACTAAGATTCGTCATTATTACCAAAGTTATTCTCATTAATGAAAATTGATGCCCATCATCAATATCCTAAATTTATGAAAAGGTTTAGTTACAGCCAGAAATGCATTGCGATGAGCACTGTATGGCCAATTTCGCCTATCGAAAATGAAAACTTGAATGAGTGGTCAGTTTTATTTAGTCAAAAATGTGAGCATTCGTTTGGTTCAGATAATGTGAAATGGAAGCAGAGATTAAGATGAGGCCATTCAAAAGTGCGGTGTTTACTATTCATCCATTTTGTTTCAAGTTTCATGCATTTGATCATCGAAAAGTATGATGCTCGCTGTATTCATCTTTTCAATTCTAGCTGGAGTATTGTTCCTCAGAAATTATCTCGTTCACTTTTGAGAGTGTTTCACAAGTCGTTGGAAATCTCTTGAAAGACAACGATACTTACAGCCAACTATTTTAAAATGTCTTGACAATAGACAGTTAAAATGGAATATCAGTTCTCCGTCCTTGCGTGACGCTCCTTGCGGCCCACGTTCACCAGGTGGTCCAGCCATACCCAGTGGTCCTGTGTCACCTCTCTTACCTTCGTCACCCACAGCGCCTGGCTCACCAGGTACTCCTTTGAAACCTTCCCTACCAATGGCGTGCTCAGTATTCCCTCCTGCTTCACCTGGTGGCCCTTCCAGCCCTGAAGGTCCCGAAGGTCCCATAGGTCCCATCTGAAACATTTTATATGAGATTAACAAACGAAGACAATACGCAATATCACACATCAAATAAACATAACAGAATGAATTGTGCTTATATGAGTCTACTATAAAGGGCGCTCAAGAATAAAAACGCGAACAGGAACTCCCGTTTCGAACTCAGTTTAGCTGATGAGATCGTTAAACAGAATACATTGGTGAGCTCGACACTGGAGAGGTGGCTGCTAAAAAGTCAAGATAGGGTTGCGCTAGTCCAAAAAAGCTCCTTATAGAATAGTATGTTTTAAGGAATAGGAAAGCCGTGCAAAATTGCTCAAGCAATCTAACATTCGGATACATACAGTAAATAGATGATCCAAAAGAAATGTTCTAGTTTGGCAAATTATGAAGAGAAAATGCGAAATGCCAACCTGTCAAGGAAAGCCGGGTTGCCCATCTCTTCCCGGTATACCGGCTTGCCCTCGAGACCCTCGCATTCCTCGAGGTCCTGATCGTCCCTGAGGTCCTAGGACTCCGCGTAGTCCCGCTGGACAATGGAAGCACTTATCCATCTGTTAAATTTGAGCCTGCACATCGTCCGCATCGATCCCATCAGCGCCATTCTAGAAGAACGGATATTTATGTGAGGTGGTGAGTAGAGAACAAATAGAACATTGTATATAACATTACAGAGCGATTTGAACGCTCATTAAGACATTACACGTCTAACATTGGAATCGATTCTTTAGATCAGTTAGCAAGNGATCAGTCAGCAAGGACCACAGAAATGAAATGTGTGAAAATAGTAATTTGCTGACCATTCCATCGATCCCTTCCAAGCCATTCACACCTGAATCTCCTTTTGGCCCAGGAGGTCCAGGGGGTCATTTGTTTTCCAAGTCACAGTTATACTTTTCTGAAAGAAGCGAACACAGATTAACAACACATTAGTTAGTTCGTTTTTTTTGACGTCGTAAATCTTTGCTGCAGTTACGCCATCAAAACATTCCAAACTTATCTTCGAACATATCAAACGAAAAACTAGATGATATTCTTCTGAAAATTTAAACATCATGCTGAGAATAAGGCGACGATTGCCACATAAACAAAAAAATACAATAAAAATTTTTGTTGCCCATTCAAAGCTAGCGGAGAGTAGTTGCGAAATGTGACAACGAAACGCAAAAAAAANCGCTGAAAAATTGGGCACCTGGTTCCGCTCGAACTCTGTACGTTATAGGTGGCGGAGGACTGGGCGGATAAGCTGAAATGCGCTCTCTTCAAAGAACACAGCGATCGGTGAATCACACATAAAGCAAATATGAATATGACCTTTTATACAAATGTTGTTCATAAGTATCCAGTGGATTCATTTATGCTTGAAAGTGCAGCGATTAGTTTCATTCCCGTCACTTGTTTCAGATCAACCCGAACGGTTTCTAAAGATAGATTTTAATGAATATTGTGAAAATGATTTTCATAAGCGACTTTCATAATCGCATCCACCAAACAACTTGTTAATTGCACATCTCGTTGATCCCTTCGTTCACTGAATGCATCAGAATCTACTGGAAATGAAACTGAGAACTTCGCAAACCGAGAAGGTAAAGTGAGATGTTTACCAACAAGGATAAAGTTCTTAGAAACTTGCGGAATTCTTTAGCTGTAATACTTTTGCAATTCACTTTTAAAACATCTGTGGGTTTGTTCTCGAGTTTTGCTATGCAACAAGCTCTCTAATCTCGTCTCTTCGACTGAAGTTCGTTGAATTCAAAAACTCCTCATCGATATACCTTCGGAGCGCAGTGCAGCTCCAGACGGTGAGGATGACTGGTAGTAAGACTGTCGGCGTTCGCGATGCTTTGCACCTATCGCCACCTTGTCTTCCCACAGGTCATTTGACCTCACCTGAACAATTCCACAACTAGGTCTTCAAGATGGCGTCTTTACAAACGTTTATTATAATTTCCGGATTCATCAGACTTAAACAAACTTCTGGAAACCTCAATTTGACCTCCAAAAATTTGTGATAACTACTCTGTTACATTAAGACGTTCCTCTGTGGTCCAACTTACGGGCATGAAAATATAGCCAACTGCTAAAAAAGTAATTTTTAAGGCGCATGATGGGAGTTTTTTGTTTATTCGTTCATTGCGGTAAGCAAATTCTGTTTGAAAGTGTCACTAGCAGAGTTCATCGACTAGAGAAATTTCTTCTGAAATAACATTGACTACTACAATCATAATGTAGTGAACAGCCTTCTTCGACAAAGCTATTGTTAGCGTTAACAGCTCATCATAAAGTAACACGACGAAGAAAACATCTGCTTCGATGCGGTAAAAGATCGTGTCGGAACCTTGAAAGAATCCATCTCGAGATTGAGCTCATTTTCGATGCTTTGGATTTCGTTGACGATCTTCGCGACAGCGAAAACCAACAACGAAAAAAATTGTTCCCGCAGCAAGTATTGATGCAATAACGGCCGTTGCTTTTATCGACATGCTGTAGTGCGGTTAACACGATAATGTTCCATTTCGAAATGATGTTTTCTTTTACGACGTAATCTCATGTTACGGCTTATACTTTTCCATTTCATCGCAATGAGCTACGAAATGCAAAGACATGTGAACGTTATAATGTTTGAAACTATTAGTCAGCGAGAACGCATTTTTTTGGAAGTTTGAGACTGTGCAATGAGAAGGCGAGATTCGATGCTAATTAAACAGTTTGCAGCATCAGAAATGAATAATGTTTTCTAAAGGACCTAAAACTAACAAGCTGTGATATAATGGTGTGAACTACTCCACATTTTCTATGTCTCAACTTTTTCAACATTTGCATATTATCAAAGAAGTGTCAAAGTTTGTTCAGCTTTAATGCTATCATAGTGCAATTCTCTTTCTAGGTGCATACTATATGAGTGACCATCAGAGTTCGCCAGGTCCGTTTGTGTGGACCATAAACGCCTCAACACCTATTCCAGTTACTGACCGCCCTTTTAAAGAAAGATTTCTTTCATCACAGAACGAAATCTGAAGTACAATTGCATGTAGTACAACATTAGGTTTGGTGATGGTCGGCTCGCATATACTACGACTGGTAAGATAAAAATCAGCATAGGGGATTGATATAATGTCAGCAACGTTAGAGCTGAAGGCAACATCTGAGGGAAGCGAAGGTGAGTGAATTACCGAACGATGGGAAGTTGCACTGAATTCGGAGGCACTTATATGTTATGAAATATATGGATGAATGAATGTGACCCGTTTATATTCATAATTATTGTTCGAAACAATCACTTCACATATGGGTTATGTGGGAACGCACTTCGTCAAGTGAGGAGAATCAGAGAAGTATTTGCGCTGCCCTTATATGAAGGGTGGCGTAATTTAGCGGCATTCTACTCTCTCCGCAAATCTTTATTGGATATAACGTAGTGAGCTCGAAACCCGTTCCGATTCTTGTGTTTGTAGCGCCTTATCGGTCATCTTTATGTTAAAAGAGACTAATATTATCTGCTGTATGGCAATATCATTGAACTGAACATATCACGAATTCTCTCCCAATAATCCATTCGTCTCATATATGCAGTACTCTGCACAAACTGTATGAAGACGAAACTCAGTATTAAAATCGCTTCAAATATTCACATATTTTAAGCACTGATGAACGGTATGAAAAACCGTTATGAAGAAAATTATGGTGCACTTGAGCAATCCATAACCATCCCATTTAAACTCATGTATTTCTTTCGAAAGAGTCACAGCTGGAAACTTATAAAGCTGGCTGTATATAAGGAATCAAAAGTGGTAAAATAAAAATGCGACAATATTTCGTGCACAGAGGCGAAAACAGGAGAGCTGTTGTTCATTTTAGCAGTAGATGTTCTTTTCTTCCAGAGGTGGAATTGCCGTACGCATTTTTTTCTTGGAGCCACGCACCTAAGTCTCGAAAGTTTTAATTCGCCCTACAATTCCACTGGCCGACATCGCTCTATTCCTGGCTGCTGGTGAGGGACATGTCGTTATTTTATATACACTCGAGTAGCGTGGACAGTCTTCCGAACTTAGATATTGATATCGCTTCACATAAACATAAACATCTTCCTCCATAACGTAAATATCATGTTTCAATTAATACGTTAAGGAAATGCGAAGTAACCAGTTACCTCTCGGCTGCGCAAGGCTTGCAATGAGTGATCACACACCCGTGCGAAAATTGCTTGTCCTTTCCGTATGGATATGTGGATAAGCACATGTGAATACAAATGTGCGTCTATAGCATACACTCATACACGCACATGCACACACACACGGGTGGATGCAGGCACAGGCTCGTACAACGGCTCTAAAACCCTAACGTTTCTACCGGAAGTCCGAGGGGAAACGGTGCACCTGAAATCAGTTGTTGACTCAGATGGCATGCGATGCATATGGCTCCCCAAACTAAATCTTATTTGACGAAAGGAAATTGGTGACGATACAGCGGTCGTTGCAAGTTCTCCCTAGGAAGTGGCATTAGCGTTCAGCAACAGCAAAACACTTGGGTTTGGAGTCAACGTTTGTACTCCGGTAGTGATTTATTATTCCCTGCCTCAAAAATCTCAGGAAAAAGTTAAACTTTGGTCGCGTTCACATTTTTCCACGAATTCTCCAATCAACGAAGGCTGATTCGAATGCAAACACCAAACTGATGATTCGTTCGCAACTATGCGGTGATATTTAGTAGAATGCAATGAAGCTGGACAAAATGAGCGAAATTCTTTGATGAACGTTCGCATTTCGAATGGTCTCTTGTAAATCTCAACGCTATAATAACGTGCTCTTTAGACACACGAATCTTTTGCAGACTGAGGTGAAGGAATTTAATGCAAAAATTCCCAGTGTGATTGTTTTCTCAGATGGTTTTTCTATTATCTGCTTCGCATTGATCCAAGTCTGAGGGGCGAGGAACTTGTGTAGCCATGACTGATATCTTGCCCACCAAGATGGATTTTTGAGAGTGCTTAATGTTGTTTCTTGTTCGTGATTTTGGACAACGGCATTTGCTACATTCGCGCAATGAAAGCAAAATATTCTGCTTCCAGTCAGAGTCGGAAATAGAAAAATATGTTCATGTGTATTCAAACTGCAATGGAACTTTTTTGATCATTTCCAGAGGTGACCATTTCAGAATTTCACCTCTGAGAGCTTTTAAATGCTCCTCTCATTCTTTTCACTGTTGAACTGACACGTGCTGCTGTATTAATGGTCGAGATTCAACTAAGATTTTCATATTTCCATGACGCGTGAATATCTATGTGATGCATATGAAATGGTGTTAGCGCTTTACTCTACTCATTCTCGAAACTTGACGAATGCAATTAAAAAAGCTTCTGCTAATTCTGCGATTCTGTGAGACATGCGATGCAAAAGGCTTGTGTTGTGATAAGTGATTATAATGTAGTCTAGGCTGAGCCGAGTCTGCAGAGATTTCTTCCTTGTAGAGCTATGCTGTTTGCAATGATGCACAGACATCTCCTTTGTAGAACACGGTCATGCCGAAAAGTCGAGTATAATATCATAAAGTAATTTTCCGATTATCTTTAATGTCTAGGAATAGCTAATGTATCGTTGACGTGAATATGATTAATTTATAGCGTAACATTGGTGAATTCATGAGATATTTCGACATGTTGATTTGACATCGATGCACATGGTGCACCTGATCTCTACTGTTCAGTAAAGGCGTCTGGCTGATACTTCAGCTTAGCGATGGTGCACAGATTTTTGTTCATTTCAGGGATATAGATATTGCTGACCATAATGCGACTCATGTTATCATTGCCTCATACACTTTATAATCTATACTGTGAACGATGCGAACTAGCCGTGAATCCATTTCTTAGCTGATACACAAAGGATATTCACCTTTTCTCCGCAAAATCCTTTCTCCTGGTGACACTCTATAGAAAGAAACTGAAGGGAAAAACCGGCCCTCGTATAGCATATAATTCAGCTTGATCAAAGATGACATGAACAAACTTCTTAATTAATTCGTTCGCGTTCTTTGTGGGTATGAAGAACGCAGTGATGGAGTGCGAATAGAAAGAGAGAGAAGATGAAATGTGGGAACAGAACTGAGTAATCCAAAATGCTTTTTCGACAGTAGAGACTGAAGGCCATATCAAGTACATTGACCTAAAAATATATGAATCATTGCTAGAAATCTGCCTAAGTGACAAACATTTCGATTAATTTGCAGTGGCTATTTGCAATTAATTGCAATAAGATTATGTTCACTGATATGACCAATGGACTAAATTGCAATGGAAGACAATATTTAATTGCTATATCTAATGCACGACTAGGAAAACAATCATACGATAGACATAGGAGATTTGTTAATCATACGGTAGACAGGCGCTCGAGAAGAACGTGATTGCGTGATGTATTCAGTAGTGGCTTGAAGCGCTATCATAAAAGGTCGGTGAGCGAGATCATTTTTCGTATACCCCTGGCCAGGTATTTATTAGCAGAAAGGCAGCATTCAGAATGACAATAAATCACAAGATTCTAAACAACATCTATTCTTTTATTTCGATCACTATATTCAACTTGTTCATTTTATTTCGAACGCTGCCGACAAATTTGTGAGTAGGTTGGTCTACTCGAGCAGTAAATATATATATGAAGACTAAAATATCGAATGAAAATAGGACTTTTAAAGAAGAAGCAAAACAAATTTTGGGGCTTCAAGTCTCGTGAAACTCAGGTTAATATTACTAGACTCCGCTGCTGAGGAAATTAAATTTAAAGCAAAAATTGTCGTTCTCTGCCTAGAATGACTGAATGCGTGGAATGTGCATTGTGACGAGCATTATGTTATCCTTTGCTATAGCCGTGAGAGAAAGAAGATTAAAGGACGAGCGAAGATCACAAGAACTGACATTTGACATTCCTCTCTAAGAATCTTCATATCACATTACGTTCAGAACAATCAGTCGCAATAAAAAATATCTCGATAGCTTCTTTATAAACCTCTATGATTTTCAGCTGTAACTAATCGTTATTTATCAACCGAGAGCAGTCATACTTCTCCATGCAAAAGATGCGATAAACGATGGTGACCAGCAGCAAGACCCTTTCAACTGTTCCTATCACAGTATCACATCACCGTCGAATCGTTCATCCAAGAAGCGCCTATACAGATGAGCTCCAAGTTTGATCAAACTTGTGGAGGCTTTATTGCTGCGACGCTCTGAACAGACAAACAGTAAACGGCGATCAAACCCTCACCTTATCAGCATAAATAATGTCATTTTATTACTTGTCTTCCGGAGCGATCAGTCACTGTGCACTCATTTGCCGTTCACACAAAAAAGGTTTTTACGCAGAGGCTCATAGATGTAAGCTAGCTGTGCTAAATGGTTAGTTAGACTTCCTATTAGACATCAAGCTCGTTTAATCTCAGCCATGACAGATGTGCAACATGGTTAGTTAAAACAAATCTCTGTTGAAAGCAACCACTTGGCCCGCCTGGCAATAACAAGAAATTTTCAAGCGAATTCAATGCGAATTGTGCACGGGCGAGACTGAGTGGTGGGCGTCAAGAAACTTCTGCTATTCGCAGTTTTGATTCCCTCGCTTGCGGGCATTTCGTCCATAAAGCCCCACCTCTGAGATGTTTAAAACTGCCTCTCGATTCAGCGCCTCAGAGACCACATCCATGAGTCATACAAGAGGATGCCATCAAAAGGTGTTTGGGACAACTTTTACATGTCATTCCAATAAAGTGTTGAATTTTCCACGCAACAGTGCTTGGGTGAAGTCATCGATTTGCAGAAATGGTGCAGTAAGCATGCTCAACTACAAACAATGCGCTATCATCAATCAATGCAATCTTAATCTCAGCTCCACTTTCCGTTTGTTTCATTGTAATCTTGTTCAAAAATATCGATGGTATAATTCAAAAGTTTCCTTTATTTCAGGCAACTATAGATTGGGGAAATCTCCTCCACTATAAAATTCTTCCAATTGAGTGTAATCATCGATTATCCCCCTTCCGAAATGTAAACCACTGAAAAATGTTGGCAGCAAACTCTAGTACATTGTAGGTGAGCTACTGGAGCATCTAAAGGCAACTCCAGTAGGATATTGCTTGAAAATCGCAAAGTGGCGCAAAGTGGAGCATGAAAAGGACATAGCATTCATCAGGCCGATATGCTTATTATTATTAAAAGGACATCATCACGTGTTGAAACGATTATCGTCTCCATATGTCGCAGCGAAGTCAGATATGGCGATCTGGAGCAATCAAGAGTCAATCAACCTCCAACTACATTGATGGCCCCAAAGGGATGCTTCATGCATATCAGAGTAGTAGCAGAGTTCCAGTTCTATCTCAGAATCTTTGAACGCCGTTCGGCTGTGAAGATGGTTTTATCGACCGGCATGCGAAAATACAGCTAGCATGAAATTTTCACCCTTGGAAGTATTGTGTGTGGTGCAAAGGACCGATCGATGAAGTCATCATTGTAATTTAATAAGAAGGAGATGTAGCCGTGTCGTGACTAGCGCGCTGTCTTTATTTCTCAATTACCCCGTTTTCATCATTGCAGGTTTTGATCAAAGAGTGGATAACGTTGAGAGATTTCGCATGTTTTAAATCTGCACTGCTCGTTAAAATATAAATGTGCAAATTTTCGCCTTCCCTACCCATGCGAGAATTCTTTGGCGTGGAAGTTGATAAGTTGACTTGTTCAAAGTCTCTAAATAAGATAGAATAGAAGCATATCGTTCTCCACATACTTGAAATAGGTCGGTTTTTTTTAATTGCAAATTTATTATTGGAATAGGTCTTATTTAAAGTTCTACGGTGTATGGATAGGCTTAAAAACGCACCCCCCCCCCCCCNAGTTCCAGTTCTATCTCAGAATCTTTGAACGCCGTTCGGCTGTGAAGATGGTTTTATCGACCGGCATGCGAAAATACAGCTAGCATGAAATTTTCACCCTTGGAAGTATTGTGTGTGGTGCAAAGGACCGATCGATGAAGTCATCATTGTAATTTAATAAGAAGGAGATGTAGCCGTGTCGTGACTAGCGCGCTGTCTTTATTTCTCAATTACCCCGTTTTCATCATTGCAGGTTTTGATCAAAGAGTGGATAACGTTGAGAGATTTCGCATGTTTTAAATCTGCACTGCTCGTTAAAATATAAATGTGCAAATTTTCGCCTTCCCTACCCATGCGAGAATTCTTTGGCGTGGAAGTTGATAAGTTGACTTGTTCAAAGTCTCTAAATAAGATAGAATAGAAGCATATCGTTCTCCACATACTTGAAATAGGTCGGTTTTTTTTAATTGCAAATTTATTATTGGAATAGGTCTTATTTAAAGTTCTACGGTGTATGGATAGGCTTAAAAACGCACCCCCCCCCTCCCCTATATGAAACATATGACATGCAATGAAAGTGCCAAAGGTCAGAAGTCAGCATCATTCCGGAAACAGTTAGCATGTGCAAATCAACTTCTCATGTTATTTAAGGAAGGGGCCAACGTGGCCAAATTCATTCTGTTCGGCATCAAAATCCTGTCGCTATAACATGTGAAACAATAAAAAAACAAGTATACCTATTAGAGCATGCCAAACATATAGTCGGCAGAGCTTGAAAACCATTTCAACCCTTCATTCACCGTGAAACTTGGAATTGAAGCCACTATACAACAGCAACCAACCCTCCTCTCACTCATCCACAGGAAGGGGAGGGGTGGGGAGGGGGGGGGGGGGNCTGCTCGTTAAAATATAAATGTGCAAATTTTCGCCTTCCCTACCCATGCGAGAATTCTTTGGCGTGGAAGTTGATAAGTTGACTTGTTCAAAGTCTCTAAATAAGATAGAATAGAAGCATATCGTTCTCCACATACTTGAAATAGGTCGGTTTTTTTTAATTGCAAATTTATTATTGGAATAGGTCTTATTTAAAGTTCTACGGTGTATGGATAGGCTTAAAAACGCACCCCCCCCCCCCCCTATATGAAACATATGACATGCAATGAAAGTGCCAAAGGCCAGAAGTCAGCATCATTCCGGAAACAGTTAGCATGTGCAAATCAACTTCTCATGTTATTTAAGGAAGGGGCCAACGTGGCCAAATTCATTCTGTTCGGCATCAAAATCCTGTCGCTATAACATGTGAAACAATAAAAAAACAAGTATACCTATTAGAGCATGCCAAACATATAGTCGGCAGAGCTTGAAAACCATTTCAACCCTTCATTCACCGTGAAACTTGGAATTGAAGCCACTATACAACAGCAACCAACCCTCCTCTCACTCATCCACAGGAAGGGGAGGGGTGGGGAGGGGGGGGGGGGGGGGGATGGAGGAGCAGGCAGATCCAATATCCGCTATTCTCATCACGCTTGGTCTGCACACTTTATTCCCAACGACGATACTATGGTTATTAGGAGAGGTTTTTATTCATCTTATAAGTGAAAGCAACAATGTCAATTTCAGCATATTTTTCGATTTCAGACGACTAACTCCTACTTACTCACCACCTCAGGTACGGGTGCGAGGAGCACTTGCTGATGGCGGTCTTCGCGTGAGCACAACGGCGGTGCTCAACGATATAATGCATTCTCAGCTACACTCTCGCACTCATCTCATATCGGCGTTGCATTCTCGGACTTTAGGAACACGAATGGCGCAACTAACAGAGAAACCCTAAAACGCGAGTGTTTCATTCATTCATTTAACGACTTATTTATTGATTAATTTATTTGACTGATTCATTTACGTGACCGATAAATTTAATTCTTTCATTTCATTCAATTACTCGATTGAATCATCGAATTCCTTTATTCCATATAATTATTAAGACGATTCATTTAATTTGCCTCTCTCATTGACACATTCGATCCATTTTATTTATTAATTTGATTGTTAATTTATTTGTTTCATTTTTGTAACATATCTATTGAATCTATTTCATTAATTTTATTTTGAGTAATCTATTCGATGTGTTCGTTTAATTTCTTCATTCAATCCCACTGTTTCAACATCAATTTATTAATTCCATTGATTTTGTTTCTTCTTTATTTCTTCAATTAATACACCCAATTCATTCGCATTATTCATATTTTGAATTTGCTTATTCATCTCAACCACTCAATCTATTTAATTCATTGGTTCATTTAATTCGTTAATTTAATCTATTCATCCAATTTATTCATCTGACTTATCCATTAAAGTATTTCATCAATTAATTGATTTATTTTGTACTTATTTTACATTTACCGCTTACTCCTCTGCTTCCTCATCCACTTATTCCATCCATTTATTGAACTTA